>JAXGGA010001331.1:0-157261 GCA_038373865.1 Uloborus plumipes | reverse complement strand
TTTTTCGAGCGTTTTCACTCCACCCTAATGTGCACGTTCTGAAAGGTCAAAAAAACTACTGAACATTCATTCGGGGGTGAGCAAAATCAAAATTTAGACTCAAATTTGAGTGATTTTTTTTTTTTTTTTTTTTTTTTGCGATTACAATACTTCCTTTACTACATAAAAGGAAATAAAAACGAAGAATTGTTCGCTCCTTGGGTCTAATTTCTTTCTGTTTGTGTCTCATTTCTCGTTCACTTGACTGTTGGTTTTGAACATGTGTATGCACTGGTGAAGAGGCTTGTATTATAGGGTATACCGACCATTGAATGAAGCCACTTAAGCGAAATTTCGTTTTCAAAAATTAATAACATCGTTAAAAATTAGCATTTATCACATGGCAGTAAAAACACTTCGGGTGATATAAGTAATTATTTTTTAATATATTGCGCTAACTTTTATGGTTCTGGTTCAGGTTTTTTGGGGGGTTGAAAAAAGAAAAAGTGCATTGATCCAGTGAATGAACACCGCGAACAGGACACAAACACAGCATTTTCTAGCCATTCTCTTTTTAGAAATGTGTAGAATGACGTGCCTACTGCTGATTCATCTAAGAAAAATGGTTTAAAAACTTATTTTTTAAGAAAATTTCGAAGTGTTCATTCAATGGAAATGTTTATTAAATGGTCTGTATACCCTATAGCACCGAAACAACTATTTTCTCAGTTTTTAACTCATTTTAAATGAGTTTATTTGTACTTTTGTACACGTTTTCCCATTTTACTCACTTATGTAATTGTTTTAAATCGAAAGAACTAAAATATTTTTTATTTTGATTTTAATTCAAAGTCTTTCTTTCTTTTTACTTTTCTTCAGCCTTCTTCCAATTTTCGTAATATTTATGGACAAAGTATGGTATTGTAAATTTCAGAATTATGCCCTTTTGGTGATTAATATTAAACTAAAACTTTTCTCCCTTTCGAAACACAGCCACATCAAATGCTTCCATTATATAATTAAATCAAATAGACACTAGACTTTAAAGAAAAATTTTATCTTTAAACTTCCCAAGTTGCGACGGAAAAGAACTGTAAGATATAGGATCGACAAGTTCAAATCCAATTCAATGAAATTCAATTACGGCTTTGAATTTCGGCATTGGTCGATACTGGATTCCTAATTAAAGAACTACTTGATTAAAAGCTGTTAATGTAAAGCAAAGTCTCTTCCTATTACACTCTGTTTTGTGTCGATTTTTCCTTGTATCCTGAGAGCGGGGTGACCTGATTTCGTTTCAAAGTGAATTAGATATCGAAAGCAGATTCTTTTATCCAAATATAAATTAAAACTGAGAACCTTTTCGGACAGGATTGGTAAGAGAAAATAATTTTGTGGATATTTGTTTTAAAAAAAATATATTGTTTTGATCTTCTGATTATTTCTGAAGCAAAGCTTTAAAAAATTTCATTCTAGAAACAAATAAACATAAATATACGTAGGGGGACATGGGGTAAAGTGAAACGGTCAAATATTTATACAGTACCACCTATCCAGAAATATTTAAACTAATTTCCTAAACATACTGTTGATTCCAGTCAAAAAATAAATAGCTCTATAAAGATAAACGAAACGAATAATTGAAGTCATTTTCAAAATTAAATACACATATTGGGTCATTCCATGTCAAGTGATCCAACGTTTTTTACCTTACATTTTTGTATTTCTTTCATATTTGGCTCATCAATTGTACCCCTTGAAGTAATCAAAAATCTCAATTTTTGAATTTTTATCTTTATTATTTTTTCATTTATGAGACTTTGAACTTTGGAAAAACCCTCGTTTTTCCATGGATAAGGGTACATAAAAGGGACCATAACTCGGCACCAAATATAGATAGAAGGATTTGGTAAATGGCATTTTAAAGTACGTTAGTTGCCGCTTAATCGGATATGCAACATGACTAATTTGATAAAAATTTTCTTTTTCAAAAAATGAAATTTAAATTTCAAATTTAAATTTCTCAAAAAAAAATAATGAATTTTTTTGAAAAAAATCTCAAAAATTTTTGTGTATTTCGTCTATGTTTATACAAATTTTTAGATTGGGATCTCAATGGAATCATATTTTTTTGAATTTTTGAATAAAACTGTATAGGAAAAAAATTATATTTTTTAGATTCTATTTATTTAAATACTAAGTTATCTTGCTTGTGATGGTCTAAAAAGTAGTGAACAAACATGAATATGTTTAAAGTGAGCTAGCATGAGCTTATTAATTTGTCAGGTTCACCCCCCTCCCCTTTCCTCCCCCGCACAACCACTCTTTTTTAATTCAAAACTGTTCAAAATGTTTAAAAAAAAAACTCTTTGATACAAAATGAATAGTAAACTTTTTTAAAGTTGGTAAATGAGTTTCCTTATAACTAGACGAAGTATCCCCCTCCTCCACCCAAATATACCATTAACGCTGTACTATTATGACGTCTAACCTGGGGATTGAATTGACTATTATTTTTACTCTAGGTAAATGAGCTAGCATTAACTTGTAGATTGGTCAGCTCCCCTCCCTTCCTTCCTGACCCAACCATTTTCCCCCAAACTGTTTAAAATGCTAAAAAAAAAGCTTCTTTCATACAAAATGAACAGTAAACTTGTTTAAAGTGGATAAATGGGCTTCCTTATAACAAGGCAAAGTACAACCCTTCCCCCACCCAAATATACCATTAACGCTATACTAATATGACGTCTCACCTGGGGATTGATTTGAGGATTATTTTCCCCCTAGGTATATATTGTTTTTCAGACGAAGTGTTTCGTTTTCAATCCGAACTTCACAAAGTGTACTTCCATTCAAAATCTGAATTTAAACTTATGGTTCATTTCATCCCCTCCTCCAGCACCAATCTTCAATTTTGAAGGGAGGGAATAAATGGGTCGCCCCAAGATCATAGCAAACAGCAAAATAGCACTGTTTCCCCTTGTTCTCATAATGTTTTCCCATTATTTTTACACAAAACTGAAAAGAAATTAAAGTGTCACGTTATATGTCAGTCCCCATCACTGCCTTTCCTTTCTCTTATTGGACAAAGCTCATGAGCTAATAGGAAAGAGTAACAAACAGAACAAACTGAAACACTACCAGACATCAGTAGAGACTAAGGCTTTGAAATGGGGCTAGACGGGATGATAAAAAAAAATAAAAGTTTGGAGTGGAAAGATAGGGTAAGGGGGGGAGCAATCTGTAAAGAAGTTAAACAACATGTGAGGTTGTGCTCAAAAAAGCAGTGTTTTTTTAATATATAGATATATCTTGCTGCATTACTTTCCTTTACAACAAAATGAAAAAAGAATACAAACGATTAAAAAATTAAATAACAGCTGCACACTAAATACTGTGGAAAGATAGTTATGGGGACACAGACATATGATCTGATATTTTGATTTATTTTCAGTTTTGTGCGAAAAGAATAGAAAAAACGATGAGAACAAGGCGAAACAGTGCTATTTTGCTGTTTGCTATGATATTGGGGCGACCCATTTATTTCCTCCCTTCAAAATTGAAGATTGGTGCTGGAGTAGAAGATGAAATTAATCATAAAGTTAAATTTCAGATATTGAATGGAAGTACACTTTGAATTTCGGATCGAAAAGAAACACTTCGTCTGATATACCTAGGGTGAAAATAATTCTCAACTCAATCCCCAGGTTAGACGTCATATTAGTATAGTGTGAATGGTATATTTGGGTGGGGAGGGGGATACTTCGTCTAGTTATAAGGAAACCCATTTCCCCACTTTAAATAAGTTTACTATTCATTTTGTATCAAAGAGTTTTTGTTTTTTTTAAACATTTTGAACAGTTTTGAATTAAAAAAGAGTGGCTGTGCGGGGAAGAAAGGGGTAGGGGGGTGAACCTGACAAATTTATAAGCTCATGCCAGCTCACTTTAAACATATTCATGTTTGTTTACTACTTTTTAGACCATCACGAGCAAGAGAACTTAGTATTTAAATAAATAGAATCTAAAAAATATCATTTTTTTCCTGTACAGTTTTATTCAAAAATTCAAAAAAATATGATCCCATTGAGATCCCAATCTAAAAATTTGTACAAACATAGATGAAATACACAAAAATTTTTGAGAATTTTTTCAAAAAATTCATTATATGCTTTTTGAGAAATTTAAATTTGAAATTTAAATTTCATTTTTTGAAAAAGAAAATTTTTATCAAATTAGTCATGTTGCATATCCGATTAAGCGGCAACTAACGTACTTTAAAATTCCATTTACCAAATCCTTCTATCTATATTTGGTGCCGAGTTATGGTCCCTTTTATGTACCCTTATCCATGGAAAAACGAGGGTTTTTCCAAAGTTCAAAGTCTCATAAATGAAAAAATAATAGAGATAAAAATCCAAAAATTGAGACTTTTGATTACCTCAAGGGGTACAATTGATGAGCCAAATGTGAAAGAAATACAAAAATGTAAGGTAAAATTTTTCTCAGATTTTGGATCACTTGACGTGGAATGACCCTATTGCAATATTCATGGTTTTTCAAAAAATATCTCTTAATATTATAAAAGGATAAACTTCTTGTAAATGTCATTTTTTAAGCACTATTTCAGGTCTACTAGTGTCCAATGCAGTACTTATTTAATTCATGTTAAGCATTTTGGGTTCTAAATGTTCAATGCAATTTGTCAGGAGCAGTAGATTCTTTTCGAGTTAAAGCTGTAGGTAGTTTAAGGCATCGAAAACTTAAAAACGTTTTTAAAAAAAATTGCATTTTAATCCTGAACTCTTCCGTGGAGAAAGATAAGAGGTTCAAAGAAAAATTGAGATTAAAACTTATATTTTTGTAAATGCTTTGGGATCTTGACAAAACTAGAAGCACTTTCAGGGCATGGTCTAGAAAGGGGCTCAGTAATTGATGTGCAGTCCATCGTTTCAATAATCTATACTAATAATATAAAGCTGTAGAGTTTGTTTGTTTGTTTGTTTGCTTGAACGCGCTAATCTCAGGATTTACTGGCTCGATTTGAAAAATTCTTTTTGTGTTGAATAGTCCCTTTATTCAGGAAGGCTTTAGGCTAAAGGAGTTATTGTTATAACTCAAAATAATAATGTAAAAAATAATAAACTCTACGAAAAGAATTAGTTTCCTCTCTTCTCGAGAGATTGCGCTCATAAAGAGTGTTGCTAAGCTTTTGAAACTCTGGAGGCGCTCTCTACATTCAGTGGTTGACAATCAAGCCGTTGCTCTTGCCTTTTAATGTGGATTAGTTTCCACTCTTCTCGAGAGATGTCGTTCGTTAAAATATTTTTTTTAGCAACTGTGTAGAGAGCGCTGGTTGACAATTGCTCTAGCCTCGAGAGTCTTGCCTCTTGCCACATGGCTCAGATCACGAAATGGTTTTCGTGTTTTTCTTTGATATTCAGGTACATAATTTGTTTTGCAGGATTTTTCTATTAACTTTTGTCTTCCTTATTTCTGCATTGTTAGTATTTGTTCTTCATTTGTGGTTGTTCTTTGTAACTTTATTATTCTAGTGTACTTCAGGTACTTAATTAAGCACATACTTTAAAACCATAGTATATTTATATAGGGTATTGTTTTCTTATTCTTTTGACTTTTTTTTTCTTATGTAATAGGTAGGTATGTAATAGGTAGGTTCAAATGAGTCAAACACTCTTTTTTTTAATGATTTAAGATAGTTACTAATCTAAGTAAATAATATGATTCGTCATAGTTTTGTAACGTTTTTACTATTTTGTATTATTGGTACTTAACACATAATTTAATTGCATAGTATTTTTATATTGGGTAGTGTTTAATTATTCTTTTAACGTTTTTTTCCTTATGTAACACATATATAAGTTATCTTCAGATGAGTCTAGCTTTTTTTTAATAGTTGCATATAGTTACTAATTTAAATAAATAGTTTGATTTGTCATGGTTTAGTACAACATGGGTACTTATCTAAACACATAATGAGGTGCGTGGTATTTTAATATTGGGTATTGTGCTGAATAGTATATTTATACAGAGGTAGCCCGTGCAACGCCGAGCCACGCAGCTAGTGGTAATATAATTTGAAAAACAAAATAGGCTTTCAATCTCCTCCTGTAGACCGTCAACTGTCATAAAACATTCGCCCATTGCTAAATCATTTAAGTTATAACTACTTAGTAAAGCGCCACCTATGAACAGTATAAAACCTCCTGTAATTCAAATTGAAATGAGTGTTTATGCAGCTAGAAGAATGCTGCGCACTTCAACCTTTTAAAAAGTTGAATAAAATTTCAGTCCATTTGCTAGTTGTGCATTACGTGTGTTAATTAGTTGTAAACCAGATTACCAGATAGAAGAAAAAGGGAAAATTCACACTACTATAACATAGAACACGATAACTTGAGCAAATTTCCAAAACAATTAGTTATCCATTACTTTTGCTTGCACACTGTTATCAGCAAGATAACCATCTCAACGATGATCGCAAAGCCATCAAAACTTTTACGGCACCATCCCTCCTGGCTGTCCAACGTGCCTAATCCTCCGATGAGGGATGAGACAAAGTATCCGAAGAAGCATGCGAGCAGTTCCGATGATCAATGGAGGATGAGATGTTATGGGGCGTGCTCGGCAATGTTCTCGGCCATTTAGCCGCAAGGTAGAGATTGCCACTTTGTCACTCTAATAGAAACATCACTTCATATTACTCGGTTAGGGAGGGGGCTGTAGTCAAAATGTGAACATCGCTCGATGTCATTCGAAGTTGTTGTTGGTTTAAGTTTAGCTTTTAAGTGAGTTGTGGTATAAATGGGTAGGTTCTCAATGATATTGTTACAAATCTTGTAAATAGTTGTTGTTTTTCCTGCCTTGCATCATTTTCACTAGTTTTGGTTTTATCTGGCGACATGTTGCAAATGTATCTGAAGATATCACTTTTACCATTGGTACACCGGCCCCGTAACATTTTGTAGTTTTTACACTTACCCTAACTTTAATAAGCATGAAGACATTTTCGCTCGGAGTGGTTTTTCTTTTTATTGCTAGAATTTTCTTGAATGGATTATGGAAGTTATGAATGAACAGAATACTCCAGATTTTGCTGGAACGTTGTAGAGGTTTCCTCCCGAGTATAAAAAGCTGGCCTTGAACACAGTCAGTTAGTTTTTCTCAGATTGGATTTCTGAGAGGCTCGTTTTATTCGCTTGGGCGAATGAATGTTTTGCTTTTGCAATTTCTTAATTACTGTTCACGTTAGATACGTGGTGCTGAGTTACTGTTGAGAGTACAGTGTACTGTTTGCTACCTAATGGCTGGATGTTTAGCAATTGTTTCCTGCTCCTATTGTAAATAAGTGTACATATTTGTAAATAAATTTATAGTTACTTCCTACAAGTTGAAGGTGCTACGGACTCGTTATAATATTAAGCTAATTTATTGAATATGCTTCGATGAAACATAAAACTTATTATAAAACGCAGTTTGATTTAGTTTTAAGTGAACAGAAGAACAAAACATCAGCAATTATCCTCCTTCATAAACTATTTAGTTTTATTAATAATTGAGCAGAAGCCGGCAAAGTGGTGTAGTGGTTAAGACGCTGACCTCTCACGCTCAAAAGCGCGGGATCAAACCCGACTCCAGTCGGTGGATTTTCACGATGCAGAAAATCGACAGCGTCCATATCGTTTGATTATACGGCGTGTAAAAGATTCTTCGAGTACTCGCTTGGCATTGAGTATCTCTTGGTAAAATTAAATTCCTTTTGCATCAATATAGAGCCCAGGTGACTCCATCTAGTGGGGAAACTGGGCGTCGAAATTCTAGTGGTCCGGGCATCCCGCCGATAGTGGTGCCACATGAAAGAATGGGTGCCGGTCTCGGGAAATGCACTAGGTCTGCAAATGGTCAGAAACCACCGCAGCCTGATTTTAAAAAAAGAATAATTGATCATAAAATGGGCACTGTAAAATACTTTTTGGTACTTAGAGGTTATATGCAGTTGATAGTCAGTCATTAAAAAGCTTGAAATACGTGTGAATAATCCTTGTGCTAAGACGTGAATAGTAAATCTTTCTAAAATTGCACCTAAGATTAAATTCTTACAACTAAATTGAAAAAAAAAATAGATATGGTTCGCAATCAGCAATTAGTACCAGCGGATAATATTAACTAAGAGGGCCAAATTAATCATATCTAACCGAACAGGGAAGCATTAAATGACATTTGCAATTAAAAAATTTCAAATGGAGATTCTAGCTACATTGGACAATAATAGATAAATTATTAACAACAACATTAACATAAATCACTGCAATCCAAAATATTCTGTATAAAGAACTAGGCACACATTCCACCCCATAGAAACAATAAATAATAGCCATCCTACATGCCCAAGAGGAGCTGCACCAATCGAATAAACCGAAATTAAGATTAACAAATAGAATTTGAGTTTAAGGAATCGAACTAATGACTTTTTAATAGAAGAGGAAAAGGCTGATAATCAAGTTTCAGTTCAAATACCGTCACTTATTTTTCTCATTCGACGCAATTTCTGCTGTAACACATTTATTACATAAATGCAACAGTTTGTCACTTTTCAAACATCGCCACATTTCCATTTTCTACTCTCAAACATGTCCCGATAATTCTCATTCTCCTCACTGAGTTTGCAGTTCCAATTTACGATGATAACACAAGAGCGTAAAATTACGTCTCAAATTATTCCACCCGTTAAAAATTTCAGATCTGCAAAACGCAAAATGATGGTATCTCTTCTGACTAATTATCAGGTCCATGAATTTAATCTAATCGGGCAAGATCTCCTGAATAGACCCATCAAGCCGGTCCAAGAAAATAATTTCGAAGAGCGTTTAAAACTTGGCAACAGCATTGAGCGAGCCAAGGAGCATGAGTGAATTACAGCATAAAGATTAGCTCCAAAAGTTTGCCGAATGCTAAAGAGCAGAGGTACTTCTTTTTCTTGTTAAAAGAGTGCAACTCATCTTCCCTCCTTAAGCACCGCATAAAAGGTTTGTCTTCCCTGTGGGATATCTGAGAGTCATTAAAATTGTTTGCGCAGCTCATTCACGTTGCTTAATGTACCGAGACAATATGGCGGCAGGCTCTAAAGAAATTCCTTTTGCAAAATTTTTATAGCAGTCATGATTCATGCGATAAGAAACCTTTTTGAAAGGAAAACAATGCGTAAAATTTAATGCTTTCCCAGCACCACAGAGAGTTGTTTTTCTTGTTTCGATTTGTATATTAATGCGGCTTTTAGTTGTTTAATATGATATTGAACTTTGAAAAACTTTATTGCGCTCTAATAATATTTTTAGATAATGAAAATTGGGGTTGTAAATTCTTACGAGGAAAAGCTATGAGTTATGTTTCAAAGTTAAGCTTCTGAAGACAGGAAATTAAAGTAAAAAGCTAATGGATTTTATAATTAAATTTACTACCGTTTTAAGAGCTAGGAATTTTCCAGCTGACTACGTTCTTTTATGCCAGTATTCTTTTTGAAGTATTAGATGATAAAAAGTTGGATTAAAACTCTTCTGCAGAACACTCCCCCCCCCCACACACTTTTAAAATGATATTTTGCTACCTGGATTTGAACGCAAAACCTTCGCATTATAAGCACGACTCTCTGTTCAACCGCGCTAATAATTCTTATTCACTGAAAGAATGTGCAATAACAAAACAAAACAAAAAAACGCTTTTTTTTTGGGGGGGGGGGGTTGGACAGAAAAATGGAAAAAAATTGACCGAAATTATATTTTTCGTCAGTAGCTATCACGATAAGTTTTTAAATGAAGATTCGTCACGGAAATTGATAAAGTAGAGGAAGATCAGAAAGACAAGCTAGAGAAATAACATATAATGTTTGGTACCCGAAGTCATTAGGAGTTTCATTACACTTTTCAGTCCCACTACAAGTTTTAATTCAATTTGTATCACCAATATGCTTTCAAACTAAATCTTCAGCCATGCGAAATGCACTTGAAATTCATCTCAGTAATAAATTAATAATGCTGCGAAAACAACATTTCTGCAGGCGTATTCCTCCTGATGGGCACTTTATATACATGTATTTCATGTGTTAATTAATAATTATCATTGGGAGCGTATTATTTGTCGACGTTAATTTTCTACTAAGACGTCAGAAGTTTATTGAAGCAAGGGTAAAGTGGTTGGCGATGCTATTAAAATTTGGATCATACTTGGAGGTTCTGAAAACAGTTCTGGAAGCAATTAATTCCAATCGTATCGTTATTATGTTTACTGTATCCTTTAAAGCTTCGAGTTTGTTGCTTGGTTGTATACTTGAATAAATGTAACATGTTTTGTGTAAGATTAGTCATATTATTTCATTTATGACTCAAAAGCACACTCTTCACGAAGTTACACGTACCGCACATCCAGAATGAAAGGGGCACTTCTCAAAATAACTGTTTTGAGAAAAATTGATTTGAAAATTTAAACTTTTTTAAATCTTTACCCTGGCTCTAATAACTATTACAATTAGCCAAACTTTTTTGATTAAAAATTCTGCTAAATGACTATGGTGTGCATTTCCCGGCCAATTTTAAATAAGTCGGTAATTAGTGAGAAGTTCCCCTTTCATTCTCCATTTTTGTGGAGAATGAAAGGGGCACATCTCAAAATAGCTATTCTTAGGGGCATCGGCTTGTACACCTTTTAAATTTTTTTGAAGTTCTTGTGGTGACTTTAACCTACATATAGCTGTTTCATTTCAGAACGATATTAAATCAAATTTTAATTCCTAATGATTTGATGATAGGTTACATAATACTATTCTTCTTATTCTAAAAAAAATCAACCCTCCATAAATTGCCTGAGCACAAACACTTTATACTAGATAACAAACAATTAAAACGGGTGTCATTTAAAAAAAATTAAAATTACGGTTTTCTTTATTGGTTAAAAAAAAATAATAACCATAATTTGCACCAATGCCACTCGTCGAGCTCTTATCAAGGATGTGCCCCTTTCAAACACAATTCTTCCTTCACAATCGACAGAATCGACAAAATGATAAGGGCATAAGTTGCTTTTTAGCTGCGACTGTTAACATTAGAAAAAATGGGTCAGTTTCTCATGTAAGGTGTACTAAGGTACGCTTTTCAAAGATATTTCCAAAAAATGCAATTTTTGAGATGTGCCCCTTTCATTCTGGATGTGCGCATACTATCTGATTTTCTTAGATAAAAATTTTCGTGCATTTACGCATGCGTCAGATCTTCTCTGATCTTACCAAAATAGGGGGGATAGGTAAGATAACAATAAGGGGAAGAATAATAAGAAGCATTTAGAGCCGTATCAAGCAACGTAGTATGCTAGTTTCAAATACGTAGATTAATTGAATATGTCAAAAGGATATAGCAAAACTGAAAGTTTTAAATTAAAAACTTTAGAAAGATCCCCATCCAAAACCCATCACCCCTTTTTTGAGTGGAATGGTTCGCGAGTGCTAGGCGCGGCCCTCACGAACGGACAGTATACATAAAATTTTAATTGAATTTAAATTTAACTTTTTAAATTTTAAGTATATGTACACACTTGAAATCCCAAAATTCGTCCAAAATATCATTTTTTAAAAATTTTCTTAAAATGTTCTCCAATCTGTTAGCTTTCAAACAATACTAAGATGTAGTCAATATTTGAAATATTTCTCGAGTTACAAGGGTTTTTCTTTTGGTTTTGCCATTGCTTACAAAGTGTTTCGAAATCTTTAACCCTACACTGCATGGTGTTGCCAATTGGCTACATGGGCAATTTGTCCTCCTTATGAATAGCAAAATGTAGTCATAAGGCAAATCAATGCATAAAAAGCAAGTATTGGGTATATTTAAAGCAATTATCACCATTTATCCTCCATACATGGCAGCACTGATCTGTTACATGCTCTTAAATTAATCCATATGGATAGCTTTTAAAATCCCTCAAACTGCCATGTTTTGAAATTATTTTTTACAATGAAATATTTTTCTTCGTCTTTTAAAAAAATAACATGAATAAAATAAACATTTATCTTTTGTTTAAGATGTGTTTTATATCAAAATAATTATTTGGAAAAAATCTAGGACATAATACACGTCTGTAGCCATTTGGCAACATCATGCAGTAAGCATCCAGAGAACACTTCTATTCATCTCTATAGTTCATGAAGTATGTGCTTTGTTTATGTTTAGCGCTAGCTTCTTTCTCTTTTTGGAAGGTATAATATAATCATGCGGACCCAAAAGTGTTACTTTCGGCTGTTCTACCGTTTATAAGACCTCGCAATTATCAATGCTTAGTTGATGTTCAACAGAGTGAACAAACAAAAAATCAATAGGGAAAAGCCTTTAAAACGTGTTCATTTTAGATTTCAGTTAGCACAAACGTTTTGCTTACACGGACAAGTAAAGTCATTAATAATTTTAAAATATAGTTTTGAAAAAAAAACTAAACAATACGCTTTTACATTGTAATGCGTTGTGATCATCACGGGTTTCCCTCTGATTTTCAAAACTACTGAATATCCGCGCTTAAGTTTACATGTACTTATAATACATCAATATGCAATACAGTTTAGCCTTTAGTATTAAAAATAATATTAAATATATTACTTTTATATTTGCAAAGAACGTAAATTTTATCTTTTATTCAGAGTTACATACATACATACATATATACAAACAAACCCACATGTGAAATTAATAAAAGCGTATTAAAAAGAGACCATTAGCTACAGAGGAACTAGAGTTACAAACCAAAAAAAAAAAAAAGAGAAAAGAAAGAAATCTTGCGCGAGAGAGCCTCCAAAAGACATCAGATTTGACAGAATTGATCATCGGAAAGTACAAGTACATATAAAAAATAATGTAAAATGTCAAAATGTAAAGGATTACAAGAGTACAGTGCACCAAATGTTCAATTCCTCTATTTTTTTACAAAAAAGAACTAATTTCAAGACTATCATTTACAATCATTTTTATCTGTTTAATGCATGGTGTAGCCATTTGGCAACAAAACTATTTTTAATTAGAAAGGGGTGAAAATTTAGAGTTAAATTTTTTAAAATATTTTTCCATGTTTTCTTATTACATTGACAAACACATATATTTTTTTCTACGAAAAATAAAAAATCATGCAGTGTAGGGTTAAACTCAATTTCTGAAGCATTGCCTTTTTGCCATATGCTACATTCTTCCAAACATAACTACACAACAGTGAATTCATCTACCTCAATTATTTTAGTACCATTGGATTCTGCATAGTTGAGCAGATGTGGTCTGCCTCAATCAGAGCTGTAACTGGAAAAGTAGATTTTTAATGGATTTTTTAAATTCAAGATTTCGGGAAAAATTTTGATTTTTTTGTCCTTTTGTAGTTAAAACTATCAGTAAAAAAAATCTACTTTCTCTAGAATCTTTATTGAGGCAGACCACACGAAGGGAAATATTAGGAATATTTTTTGACAAAAATTGTGTTCCTAAACCAATTTGCTTTTGGGATATCGTGTTTAGAGAATTGTGCTAATTAGGTAATTAAATCTTAATTATTTACTAATTATTTAAGTTTTTTTCAGATTTTTATGTCGAAATGGTTTTAAACATACACCAGAGACCTACTGTTAAAAAAATGGATTTTTAGAGTGAAAAATTAAAAAAAAATGTCCATGTGTGTACGTATACCTTAAAAAGTTAAATTATGAGAAAGGTTCTTTTGTCGATTTCAAATTTTATAAACAATTTGCCATAAAGCCATTCTTTTAAATATAATGCCGGTTTTTAAGCTTTCTTGAAGATAGTTTAAATTACACTTTGTTTAGACCATTCGGAGTTTTTCAAAAATAATTTTTATGAACAATATAGGTAGTGTTTAAAAGGGGCTTTTACTGGTAAAGTTTCAAATGCTCCCAAAGCCACTCACATAAACTAAATTATCTCAAAAAATGAAATTGGTTTGGAATATATTCAATCAGGGAAAATAACACCATGCTTCTAATAACAGTAGTTCCTATAATAATGTTAGTGAAAAGAAGATTAAACTGAAATACGCTCTATCAGCGAAATGAAAAATAAAATAGAAAAAACACTGGTTATTTTCTTAGTAACAAGAATATACAGTCGACGCTCGATATAACGACCGTCTCCGTCGTACAGAAAGCGGTCTTTATAACGAGTGGTCACTATAAGAGGTAGAACATAGAGTATATTGGAATACATTCGGGGGTTTTCCCAGCGATCGTTATATTAGGATGGTCTTTGTAACGAGTGGTCGTTATAACGAGCGTCGACTGTACTTGTTATCTTAATTATTTTTTTAAATAAGCTTTTTCCCCCATTTACAACACATGGATTTTTTTAAATTAATTTTTTATTTATTTTATTATTATTGGTTTTTTTTCCTTTTTTTATTGATTCATTTATTTATTGATTTGCTTTATTTTATTTTATTTTTTTTATTCTATGTATCTTTTTTTTACTTTTTTCTGCTCTGAAGCATTTGAATCCAAAAAAATTTAAAAAAAAACAACGGACTGTCAAAACATTAAAATTGCAACTAAGCACACCCGACTTACAACAACACATTTATGTCATAAGTTTCATCAAAAGCTATTCTAGTTTGTTCAAATAAAGCACAAGATTGAGCAAACCTCAAATGACTAGTGATATGTTTGTCAATCATTAAAAAACATCAAAGAAGAAAGGCATCGGTGAAGCTAAAACTCTTTCAGCTTTGATTTTTGGCACTTAAAGTCTTTTTCAGAAACAAGGGGCTGTCTATTGCTTTACTTTAGTATGCTGTAGGTCAATATAATATCGGCGAAATAAATTTGAATAGGGATTTTCATCCTTCTTAGGCATGTTTTTGAAACAATATGGAACAATTTAATTTTAAGTGCGCGTTTCTACTTGCCGATACGACAACGATTAATCAAACATGAGTGTCGTTATCCGATACAGTCGACGTTCATTATAGTGACCACACATTATAAAGACCACCTCATTATAACGACCAGGGGGAAAAGACCCAACTTTATCCCTATAAACTCTGTGTTAATTTGCTTTCTTTATAACGCCCTTTCTGTATCGTCTAATCTAATAAGCGACCCAAATCAGCAGCCACTATTTCCCGCGTTTTTCCAAATCGAACTTGTTTCTCACTTTTTAACTTGAAATCACCTTCATAATTGTTTATTGTTTATGGGCAAAGTGCAAGAAGTTTTCAGTGCAACTATGACGGGAGGAGGGGAGAAATTAAGGTTCTTCAGATGAAGAAGGGGAAGTGATGAATCTTGTAAATATAGATCGTTGTATAAAAACCATCTCATTATAACGACCAGGGGGAAAAGACCTATCTTTATCCCTATAAACTCTATGTTAATTTGCTTTTCGTATAACGCCCTTTCTGTATCGTCTAATCTAATAAGCGACCCAATTCAGCAGCCACTATTTCCCGCGTTTTTCCAAATAGAAGTCTCTCACTTTTTAACTTGAAATCACCTTCATAATTGTTTATTGTTTATGGGAAAAGTGCAAGGAGTTTTCAGTGCAACTATGACGGAAGGAGGGGAGAAATTAAAATATCTTCAGATGAAGAAGGGGAAATGATGAATCTTGTAAATATAGATCCTAGTATAAAAACCGCCTCATTATAACGACCAGGGGGAAAAGACCCATCTTTATCCCTATTAACTCTGTGTTAATTTGCTTCTTTATAACGACCTTTCTGTATCGTCTAATCTAATAAGCGACCCAATTCAGCAGCCACTATTTCCCGCGTTTTTCCAAATAGAACTTGTCTCTCACTTTTAAACTTGAAATCACCTTCATAATTATTTATGGGAAAAGTGCAAGGAGTTTTCAGTGCAACTATGACGGGAGGAGGGGAAAAGTTAAAGTATCTTCAGCTGAAGAAGGGGGTATGATGAATCTTGTAATTATAGATCCTAGTATAAAAATGCTTCTAATCTTGAAAATGTTTTCTTTTAAAATGTTTTATTGTAAGAAAAAAAAATACTGGACGATATGTATCATTTGTAACTGTAATGGAAAATTATGTTTTGCAAAACGACAAACATCTTTTTTGTAAGTTTTTCTTCAGAAGATAAATGATTTATAAGTATGCAATATTTTTTCTTACATTTTTTAATAAAAATCTTTTCAATATTTCGTTATAGCATTTTGCAATAGCATGTTTTTTTCATTCCAATGAAGAAAATAATAATAATTTGAGTACTTAGTAAAATGTACATGTAAAAATTTTTTGGTGATGAATAGTCCTAAATCTTATATTTGTAGGTTCTTATTCGAAGTTAAGCCGAAAAATATTCAGATAAGAGTTTTTGAGAAAATATTACTTGTGTTTTGTCATTCACATGCCCTTTTTCTTATGTCATTCACATGCCCCAATATGAGACCCATGGATGAATCAAAAGCCAAACTATGACAGTACAATGTTTAAAAATTATGTCTAACAGTTGAAATCGTCAAACCATCGCTAATTTTAATTAAAGTACTGAACATGCATGATGCCATGTGTATTTATTTAAAATTATTCCTCTTATAGCTACCACTCGTTAAAAAGGCCTTTTTTTAGGGTCGGAGATGGGTGTTATATTGAACGTCGACTGTATTGGATTAACATTTGCTTCAGCATATGCTACGTACTTTTCTACCCACCGATTCAATGACGATTGTGTCTTCTCCGTTATGCCGCTACATCGTTTATCGGACCTTTTTTATCAGAAAGCACCAGTCGCTCTTTTCACGTAGGCCCGATAATCATTGATCTATTTCCTCTTTTTGAAGAAGCGAGAAATAGCGATACGAAAAGGTATCTGTTAAATGGAAAAACAGCGGACGACCCGATACCAAACTTATCGTTATATTCAATGCCGATTAGTGTTATGTGGAAAAGCGAGCTAACAATAATACTGCTAAACAATAAAATTTTTCTTAGACATTTTTAGTAAGCTAAAGCAACCCGAAGTCTAAGTTGAAATAGTGTTATGCAGGGATTCAAGTGAAACAGCACTGCGATCGCTTCGAATTGCAATCGCTACTGGAAGTGAATTACATTATCATCAACTTAATTTGGCATGACGTCACTACGGGTGGAGCCAATAAGAGCTCACAAGCACTCAGCGATCTCCTCTTATTCGCCAAGTAGGCTGTGACGTTTTATCTAGCTCGTTTTTCATAGGCAAACGTCACGCTGACGTCACGATGTTTTTATCAAGAAACGTTCTAATGTAATTCATTTCCAGTCGCGATTGTAATTTGCGATTGCCTGTTTCACTTGAATCCCTGCCTTAGGAAGGTAGTTGGCCTTCTCACTGGTCATTGCACTTTAAAGCGGTACCTTACTAAAATAGGCGTCAGTAATTATCCAACTTGCAGGAGTTGCCTTGTTCACGAATAAACTGCTTGGCACATTTTTTTTTCTTGTAAGTGTCAATAGTAGAAATATTTAAATAAATCCACATTTTACTAGCTCAATTTTTAAGCAACTAAAGCTGTTCATATAATTATTAACTAAATGTAATTCAATCTAACTGATTCATTTCATAAGAACGTTGGAATAGTCAGAATATACTGGTTCCTAATCCAGAATGCAAGCAATCATCCTAATTAAATATAATTTTCTTCTACGTTCTTTTTATACGGTAAAGTTCTGTATAGCTTAAAAGACAATATTTTATGTAATTATAATTTTAAAATGAATGTTCATAACAAAAATCATTATAGGTAAAAGCGGCAGAATTAAATTTTATGATTCAGGCAGGAGCTTTGGTGAAATGGCGGAAGCTTCGTTCCATCTCTACTTAAAATGTATTCAACTGTGTAAAATAAAGACCTGTACGCTATAGGTAAGTTAATATTAATGTGTAATCAGTAGTGGTATTGTAATCATCCATAAATACCTATTCCCTGCTTGAAAAAAAAAAGAATGAAAACATTCTAACTATAATTTTCGTGTACTGAAGAGTGTATCCAACCTAAATATCAGCAATACATTTATAAAAAAAAAAAAAATATGTTAATTTTTATCAGTGTAATTAGATACAGTGGTACGTCTGTAACTCGACACCCCAAGAGGACACGAAAACATGTCGGGTTAAACGGGTGTCAACTACTGTCTGTTTGCGTATAGTGCGCCCTGGCAGCGAAAAACGCTTCCATTTGAAAAAGGGGAGATAGGTTTAGGATGCGCACTTCCCGATGCCTTCAGATTTTGTTCGTTTGCTACTTCCTCGTTGCATTTCCCTCCTATTTCGAGAAAGTAAGAAGAGACTTGGCGCGTGCGCAGATTCGACGGAGGTTTCGCGAAAAATGTTAGACAGTAACCGAGGTTCCATAATTTAAACTATTGTAGTTTTTTCTGTATAGTTTATTTACTGGTGTACTATAGTCTAGCTTTGAGCAATTGCTTCAAGTATAGCAGACGGTAAATTTTGAATGGTTGCCTCTTTTTCTGTTTCATATGGTCAAAGAATTATTTCATCTTTTATAAAGTATGCCGCATCGCCAAAATGTCGCTAAATTCACAACCATGGCACACGTCAATGTCTTCCTTCTCTACCTATTTTAAGGAATGGACTCGTTTTCTCGTTTGATTGACAAGTGCCATGTCTTCACGGTTTTATTATACTTGAAGCAATACATAACTATTACTAGTGTATTTATTGTCAGCAGAATGTGGTGGCTGACTCCTATGAGAACCAAGTGAGAATTTTCTAAAAGAGCTTAAAAAAAAAAAAAAAAAAAAAACAAGGAATTGATTGACCCGTAAAAGGCGAAATTCTCAAATATGGTCAATGTGTAAGAATATCAGTAGTAAAAACTGAAGTGAAAGAGCTAGTAAATGTTGACTTATAGTTGTTCCTCTTGATGCGTGTTAAGTTAGAGAGGTTTCCACCCATTGAAATCAACATTGGACCAACCATTAGAAACATAAATATCGACTTACCGAGGTTGTGTAGAGTTTCCGGAGTTCTACTTTATTAATACTTTCATTACATTCTCACGTTTGTCATGATTACTATTTAACAGTAAGCATTGGTGTGTTTCTATGATACATTTTAAAAAATGCCCGTAATGTGCATGCTTACTGTTACCAAAAGAATGTTTACAGTTTTTCTATGGAATTTAGAGGTAAAACTACCATCTAGCTTTAGAATACTGTATTTTCCATGTAAAATAGTACATTAGGTCAAACATTGAAACTTATTGGTGGTTCTGGATTTCAAAAATCACCCAAAAGTATCGTTTACAAAAAATAGTATGTCGTTTATTCAAATAAAGTGGTCATTCAATATGTGCATAAATAATATACAGTAAACAACGTTACGATATGTAATTACATTTCTTTAAAAAATACAATTAAATTTTATTTTATTAACAAAATGTATACTGAAATTTATTTCTTAACCAATATTAACTAATCATAAAAAGAAATGTAATGAAACTTCATGGGAATGCATTCGGATTTTTGACGTTTTACTGTAAAAGGTCAAAGCGGAAAGAAAATAATGAATAATCGTTTCATCATGCAATTATTTTCTCCAGTTTTCTTCTGTAGTACTGAGGAGCAATCTTGTCCCCATAGACGGAGAGCAGGTTCTGTCTTTGATCCAGTGTCAGAGTATGGTAACGATTGAGTCCCGCAGTCAATTCTTTCGTCTTCGCAGTGAGCGTTGAGTTAAGATTCACCAAATCTTCTCTTTTGCCTTTATCTCTAATCTGCAAAAAATGCCAATGAAACTTACTTAAAAAAATAACAACTCTGTTCGTATCATTTCTGAAATCACTGATTAAATGTGTAGTAAAACGCTTACTTTTTGTGTGAAACATGAGGGCAGTGGTAGCCCGATTGGTAAGGCGTCGGACTCGTGACCGGGGGATGAATACAGCATGATATAACTTTCCCGACAGTGATGTGCAAAAAAAAAAAAAAAATCAGTGATAAAAAAAATTATAACCAAAATTTTGTGGTTCGCACTGAAATCTAAACCCTCAGTTTTATTCGGAACTAAGCGCTTCAGCTCACAAGGTTAGGCTTGCCAAACTTCTGAAATGTTCAAACGGGACACCGGCATGCGGTGCTGTGTGTCTTCAAAGATGATTGGTTTCAAGACTGTTTTGGAGGTAATTTAATGTTATGAATAAATGGTTGTTAATTATGAAACTATTTAGATTTTCTGTTAGTCGCCAAAACACGATGTGTTGCCAAGAATGGCAGTTTTAAACTAGTAACCCCTTTCTAACCCTTGAAAATGGTGCGGAAGATTCGTCCTGTGCAGGGAAGTGAGCGATAAAATTTGCGGCGGAGATGTCCTGTTCCGATTTTATGATATTATTTTGAGCTTTGACTATTTGATTTATCCCATGCTTTGTTCTTGCGTAAAACGTGAATAAATCAAAACTTGACCAGAAAATATCAAGCTGGATTTTATAGAGCACAAACGTGTCAATAATTTAGAATTTTTATTAAAACTTGTTCTGCACATATTTTATCCCTTTCAGTCAGAATTACGAAATCGTTAGCCGAATATGTTTTTACTCGGTTAGCAGGATACTATACCTGAGAGTATTTAAAACAAACGAATGTCAAGTCTGTAGGTGAAAAATTAAGGGTTATGATGTGTCTAATTCACCAGACATATACTTTAAAATACATATTAAGGATAAAAAAAGAGCGACGAAAAATCATACAACCGTCACTAAAATAGTTTAAAAACAATAATAAAACATAAAAGAAGCATTTGAAATGATTGAAAAAAATTATATATTTTTTTTTATTTAAACAGGATATAAAAACCTCGCTTTTGCGATGAGAATCCATTGTTGGAAAAGCGAGACACAAACCCAATCCATATTTGGGAATGCTTCCAATCCCGGAAAAGAGAGTTTTTGCAGAGATAATAACAAGCAGAATAAAAAGAATAAACTACAAGAAAAATCAAGTTTAATGAATAATTAAATGATTAGCAACTTCTCAAAGCTCATGTCCGATATACCGGACACCAGGTCTAAAGGTATTAGTAAATAAAATACCAAACAAGGGAGTATTAATAATTGCAGTAAACATGCGTTTAAATTATTCTAATAATCTTCAAAGCATTGTAACATTTGAAGAAAGAAAAAAGGAGAGAAACTACAGTTAACCCATTTATGCCCAGTAGCCTAAAAACGGGACGCTTGTTAGTTACTGCATACAAAAACCTATAATGGGTATATCATTTTACTAAAGCTGTTTTTCACAAGTTAAATAGTCCTTCTTGAGATAACCAGTTTGAGCCACTATACTGGAAGGCAACTTAACTTGGCACTGACGTCAATACAGGCGGAGCCAATAAGAGCTCACAAGCGGTCAGCGATCTCCTCTTATTCGCCAAGTAGGCTGTGACGTTTTATCTAGCTCATTTTTCATAGGCTAACGTTACGCAAACGTCACGCTGACGTCACGATGTTTTTGTCAAGAAACGTTGCATTTTAGTATAGTTGGATATCTGAGTTTATTTATTGACAGCAATTTTCAGACAAATCAGTCAAGCAACGATCCAGCATGGGTAGCCACAGAAAGTAAGTTTTTTTTGCGAACTTAGTTTTCACAAAATTAAACTCTATAAAACTAAACTATTCTAAGCCTAAAATGTACGTAAACCATTCCAGTCGGAATTATGAAATAGTTAACCAAAAATATTTTATTTGGTACACAAAGTACTATGGCTAAGTGCATCTCACAAACAAAATTTCAAGCTTGTGACTAAAAAATTAAAAGAGTTATAACGTGTGCAATTTTCCAGATACATGTTTTGAAATTAATATTTCAGCAAAAAAATATATGAAATATCACACAAACTTTGTCGTAAAATATTCTCCAAACAATAACAAAACATAATATAAGCATTTGAAATGATAAATAAAAGATCATACAATTTTAGAAAATTCAGAAAAAAAGCAACTTTTTTCAGCGAGAGTGCATGGTTGGAAAAACAACCCAATCCCAGTTTCTCAATCCATTTTTGGGAATGTTGCCAATCCCAAAAGCAGAAATTTTTGCTCAGATAATAACAAGCAGATTGCAAATTGTCAACTACAAAAAAAATCAAGTAATTAAGTCAATTATTAAATGATTAGCAGCTGTTCAAAGCTGATGTCCGGTATACCGGACACCAGGTCTGAAGGGTTTAAGCAAATAAAAATTTAAAAAAATTGTTAAAAAAGACTTGGACATAAATGGTTAAATAAAAAAACTGCATATGAAATTAGATTTTAAAATTGGAAAGAAAAAAAAAAAAAACAGGCGGTTTCCAAACTATTAAGTAGAATAAGTAAAACAAGATTTTCACTCACGTCAGGGTATACTTCTTTGATTCTATGAATGGCAGACATAATTTCTGTGTTCTGTTCAGTCAAGTAATTCAAATCGTGATTGATTAAAGCGGCATTATAATTCTTGCCTGAAATTCAAATAAATGTAGATAACTAATAATAGCGATTATACAGCGCGTCTCGAAATGATAGGTCCACCCTTATTTTTCAAAATTTCGACTCTTAATTGAGAATAAAAATCACTTTTTTTGACAGTGATTATATATCTGTAATTGTTAAAACTATGTTTGATGAAATTTCTCAAAAAATGAATCATTTCTTCTTATTTGATGCAAATTTTCATTTTCAGACCGTTTCAAAAAGATAGGTCCACCTTCAGAAATTTTGCCCCAACCACGTTTATTTCCAAAAATTTGCATAAGTATCGTTGCTTAGTCTTACTACGGGATTATGCTTGCTGCTGTGGAGGTATTTAAACAGATTTGAACAGCACTTTGTAGTCAAACAAAACGGGTTGTCGTTGCAGTCTTTCGCTGGTTGAGCAGGGAAAAATTGATGCATTAAAACAGTCTGGAAAATCGAACAGAGAAATAGGTAAGCTTTTAAACAGATCACAAAGTGTTGCAAACATTTTTTTGCTATTTGGAAATGCTTATAGCAGTAAAAAATCATCTGGCCGCAAATCAAAAGTGACACCCCTACAACGAAGCACTATCGTAAGGGACCTAAAATCCAGAAATAATGAGCATATCCACTTTGGCCAAACAACTAAACCCTTCAATATCAAAATCTACAGTCCACAGAGCGGTAAAGAAGTTCGGCAATTTTCTTTACGGGAAAAGGAAAGCGGCTCCGAAATTGACTAAAAAGCACAAAGAAAAGAGATTGAAATTCGCACAGGAAGAGATGTCCTGGAAACAAAATAGGCATCGTGTGATATTCAGTGATAAAAAGGAATTCAACCTGGATAGTCCAGATGGTTGGCATTATTACTGGCACGATCTGCGCAACGATAGACAGATATTCTCGAAGAGGCAAGCTGATGGTGGTTCCGTTATGGTGTGTGCCCGATTCAGAGGGACAGGAAAAACTGATATAGCATTTGTAAACAATCGTTTGAATGCTGCTGGCTATAACAAGCTGTTTGAACAATATTTTCTCTCACAATCAGAACCCATTGGGGGCTCATTCTTCATGTTCTAACCGGACAATGCTCCTCTGCACTCTGAAAAGTCCACTTTTGAATGGTTTCTGGATAATGTTGTACATATTATCGATTAGCCACCTTGCAGCCCCGACCTGAATCCAGTAGAAAACATGTGGGGTATGCTCGCAAGAGCAGTGTATGCAGGCAGAAGGCAGTACAACAGTACTTGCAGACTTAAAAAGTGTTATTTCCTCCGAATGGTCAAAAATCGGGACAAATTGTTTGCAAAAACTTGTAGAAACCATGCCAAATAGGATTTATGAGCTTATTCAGAAAAAAAAAACCGAAAAATTTCTTATTAATTCAACATTTATTTGATGCGTGGTTCAGTGGACCTATCTTTTTGAAACAGCTGTTTCATCTAATTTTAGTTTCCCTCATTATTCCTATTATTTGTAAATTATTTATGAGCTATTTTACATTGAATGAAGTAATGTAGTTTATAAAATAGTGCTTTGTACACAATACAACCTTTTTTTTACCAGCATAACTTTCGTTTTTACTGGTGGACCTATCATTTCGAAACGCACTGTATGATCATAATTACTGTTGTGTTAATGTTACGATTCATGAAATAATTCATTAAGAAATAAAGTAAAGATGTGAATTAAACTAACCTTCGCTATTCCGGATAACTTTGAGAACAAAATTCTCAGTTTAAAAGATTCAAGGTGTTCTCCCAAAACCAAAGAGTTCATATTGAGCGGTTAAAAAAGAAACCACTTCTGTGAAAGTTACAATTTTGTTTATTAAAAAAATCTAACTTACACTGAAACTAGTGATGTACCGAATACTGGGTACATACTCGGTACTCGGCCTACTCGTTTAATTTGCCTAGTATAAGTAGGATAAAACATTCTTAAAATAAACACAAAAAAAAAAAAAAATAATAGCATTAAAATTTGTATTTGCTTTCTATTAGAAAAAAATTTTATTGATATTTTTGTCTTATAGGGTCACCTGGGGTAATTCCTGGTCAAAAAGCATTAACATGCAATTATCACAAAATCTATCTAAGTTAGAATTACAAATTTTGGTATGGAGGAAGCACATTGGGATGTCCATCGAATAAAATATTCATGCTATCAACAATACATAATGAACTTGAGTAATTGTCGTTAATTAGTGACTAAGAATTACCCCAGAGATGGGGTAATTCCTGGCCACTTACGGGGCAATTATTGGTCACTCAAATGATTGATGAAAATGCATACATTTTGTAAGCACATTATTAATACAAGTTATTAAACTAATTAGATAAAGAATTTATTTATATATATAGCTAATTAAACACTGTATTTAGTTTTTTAAGGAAGAATGCAATTGTTTTCAACATAATAGCTTTACTTAATAAAACTTAGCCAAAATACTTTTTATACACTTTGTATGCAATAGCTACAGCTTTTATATCTGTTGTGAATGAATCTTCACCTACCAAATATATAGGTCCATAAAAAATATGGTGCACATGCACCATACACACTGAGCATATGCTTCTGTCTGTTATGAACAGGTTAAGGTGAACAGTTAAGGGAATAGTACAATGCAGTTACAATTAAGCATTTTTCTTAGTATAATTAAGAATAATTATTAAAACTTATAAAATAATTGGATGAAATTTAACAAAGAAAAATTCAGTATACAGGGTGAGTTCGATCGAATCTGCCATACGAAAAGGGGTGATAGAAGAGCCCAAGTGGAGTATAGAACCACCCATTAGCGGTGTCAATTCGTAACCGTAACCGAGTTATGGTATATTTAAGGAAAATTCACAAAAAAACAAAATTCTGAGAAAAAGACCAATTTCTGAAGTTCCTGTTGGGTCTACGCACAAAATAAGCACATATTTCGAAAGAGCAGAAAAAATCCTTTAAAATGACATCTTTTTCATCAGGATAGTCGCACTTTATAGCGAGTTACAAGCTTTCAAACATTGGAAACACTCAAAAATGAAATTTCATCAAACTTTTCAGTCAAAAATTTAAGAAACAACCGTATGAGCTACAACCGGTCAAATGCACCAAAAACTTTCCCATTTCACTAGCTTTCTGATGATACAACAGAAAATCCTATTGGGCTTCAAGTTCAGCAGATGTTCCGGCTTTTGTTTGAAACAGTATGAAAATCGTCCTTTGTCAGAATATGGAAACCAGCAAAGAGTCAGACTTTTATGTTCTAAATTTTCTATTTCATGTAAGTGTACTGAGTTATTTATTCAAGAAAAGGAAAATTTTATAACTAAATATTAAATTGTAACACTTTATTAAGTTAATAATCACAACAGAAGATAACAACACGTAGAAACAAAGGAAGCATTACTTTAACGCGCTTTTCACAAAGAAAAATTCAAAATTAAAGGAGTTACACTAACATCTATGAGTACATTTACATGTAAACAATCCTCAACATTTCCCAGAGCTACTGAAATTATCATCCCCCACACCGGATAGATGCCCTTGGCCTTTTAAGAGCAAAAACTACCGTCGCTCTCAATGAAATTTCATTTCTCACTTTTGCTACTGCTCCATCAAGCCAAATGCGCAAGTCCTGCAAACTGGTTGCATCTGAGCAGTAAACTGCTTGTTTCAAGAATCTCCAAACAAAGAAGTTCACTGGCGTCAGGTCTGGTGATCTAGGTGGCCAAGGAATAGGACCCAAATGACAGGATGAATGGACTCCATGAAATTAAATTTCATAGAGAGCGACGGTAGTTCTCGCTCTTAAAAGGCCAAGGGCATCTATCCGGTGTGGGGGATGATAATTCCAGTAGCTCTGGGAAATTTTGAGGATTGCTTACATGTAAATGTACTCATAGATGTTAGTGTAACTCATTTAATTTTGATTTTTTTTTTTTGTCAAAAGCGCGTTAAAGTAATGCTGCCTTTGTTTCTACGTGTTGTTATCTTCTCTTGTGATTATTAATTTAATAAAGTGTTACAATTTAATATTTAGTTATAAAATTTTCCTTTTCTTGAATAAATAACTCAGTACACTTACATAGAATAGAAAATTTAGAACATAAAAGTCTGACTCTTTGCTGGTTTCCATATTCTGACAAAGGACGATTTTCATACTGTTTCAAACAAAAGCCGGAATATCTGCTGAACTTGAAGCCCAATAGGATTTTTTGTTGTATCATCTGAAAGCTAGTGAAATGGGAAAGTTTTTGGTGCATTTGACCGGTTGTAGCTCATACGGTTGTTTCTGAAATTTTTGACTGAAAAGTTTGATGAAATTTCATTTTTGAGTGTTTCCAGTGTTTGAAAGCTTGTAACTCGCTATAAAGTGCGACTATCTTGATGAAAAAGATGTCATTTTAAAGGATTTTTTCTGCTCTTTCGAAATATGTGCTTATTTTATGCGTAGACCCAACAGGAACTTCAGAAATTGGTCTTTTTCTCAGAATATTGTTTTTTTGTGAATTTTCCTTAAATATACCATAACTCGGTTACGGTTACGAATTGACACCGCTAATGGGTGGTTCTATACTCCACTTGGGCTCTTCTATCACCCCTTTTCGTATGGCAGATTCGATCGAACTCACCCTGTATTGTATACTTATCATTAACAGATAAGAATGTTACATTGCGGTTACAGTTAACTTTGCAGTTAAGGCTCACAGAATTACATATAGTTTAAATCAGTAACATATGTCAATAATAGGTGAAATAATAATCCATAAATATTAAAAAAAAAAGGACTGACCAGGAATTACCCCACTGACCAAGAATTACCCCAGCAGCCAGGGGCATTGTTTGGAGCCTTCCTGCAAATTATTCAAAACAATAATGGTAAATCCAAAACTATTTTTCAGTAACTGACATGGTACCTAATTCAACCAAAAAAACGAAAAAGAAAAATATTCAGAAGTTTGAGTTTGATTACGATCTTTGTACAAATGTATCAAAACTAAGGCCAATCTTGTTTTACGAAATTTAACAAGAGATTTTAAAAAGATTTTTTTTTCAAACTAAATACACAGTCAACTCATAATTAAGTAATGAATTGCAATGAAGATAGTTCAGAGTACCTCTGTGATTTTTTTCATTTTGCTGAAGGATTATTAAGACATAAAAAGGACTGTGACCAGGAATTACCCCAGAAACTTGCTGACCAGGAATTGCCCCGGGTGACCCTACAACACATTTTGTTAGTCATAAAATATCAACTGGGTACTGAAATATCAATTTTTTACTTAAGTGTGAGGTGATATTGCTAAAAAAAAAAGAACTTAATCGAATGACAGTTCAAAACCTGAAAGACATGTTGTATCAAGTAAGAATTTAAGTTAAAAGAATTTACAACAATGCCCGCAGCAAGCTTACTCGTTTAAATTACTTCATTCGCCACCAATCTATTGATAGACAGACTTCGGTAAAGTTGAACAGATGTTAAAGCGCACAAACACGAGAAAACTATAAATTCGTCAAAAATTTGACATCATATAATATAAAACTTTCCGGGGGAGGGCGGGAACATTCCCGTAAAACTTCTAGCGAGAAAGATGTAAAACCTCATTTCTGGTGCTGACAGTTCATTCTTGAAAGCTGACAGCCATTGTTCCATGCTATTTTTTTTCTTTGCCTCGATCCATTTTTTTTTTTATGATTGTTCTGGAAATATTCGGTAGTAAATCAGGTAAGGATTTATTCGTTGACTGGGGGGGTTATGTTGATGTCTGTCATTATGCGAATGCGTCAAGTTATTCACGGAAAAATTATTCAATCCTCCAAACAACAATAGATTTTCGGGGGGGGGGGATTATTAATTGTAGCAATAGCAGTGTGGATCAAGCGCAAACTAGCAAATTAATTTCGGATACGTGTTTCAAGGTTTCAAGGAGCGAATATTTCGGATAAGTTTGAGCTTTAGACTGAACACACACTTCTTGGCATTGCAAAAAAGATCCTTTGAAACACCGAAACACGTATCTATAATCTACTAATGATGAAATCTGCCGTAAATATGTTGTTTACTCTTGTTACTTTGTTGCACAAAGGTATGTATTCATTTTATGTATTAACCCATTAATGCCTAGCGTGCCCTTTTAGGGACGGTTCAAAAAAGGGTCTGAATTTCCCCAAAATGAACATGTCAGCCAAATAATAGTGTTCAATTAATACCTTGTTATTGTACCAATTCGTTATAGCAGATTGCAGCACATAACCATTGTAAAGTGTGTTCTGTAGCAGTTTTAATATGATTCTTTATCAAAAATGACATCGTTCACTATCTCCAGAAAAAAAGTTTTCAAAGTTATTCCCAGGTTTCCAGTTTACGTTAATTGCTGATTTTATTTCTTCTTATAAAATGTCTTTTTAAATATTATATCGTAGGCAGAAAAATCTTTGGTAAAACAGTAGATAGACCCTTTGAGGTCTATCGTAACTTTTAAGGGACGATTTTTCTTTCAATAATAATAAAAAAAAATTTTACATAATATTTTTTACATTTTTTCCTGTCTATTAAGCACTGTTTGTAACCAGTATACAAAATATCTTTGGAAAAAAATGTCAGGCATTAATGCTTTAAGTGTCTTGAAAAAAATATAGCTGAAATGTGTTCTAAAAGCAACGAGGAAATTCACGCCGAAGGCCTCCCGATTTAGATATTATATTACACTTTTATCTAGACATAAATAAAATGCAGCTATACCCCTTCCTCTCAACTCTACCCTATTTATATATATATATATTTTTTTTTTATGTTAAGTTTTTAAATTTCTTTACTTATTTTTTAATTGCTGAGGTTTAATTCTTTAAGTTATTTTCTAAATTGATCCTTTTTTATTTTGATTCATAACAGCTAAAACTGCATACAAAAAGTGACTTTTTTTGTCATACAAAGTTTTCTAATTCAAATCAACTTATTTCTAAAGAAATAATAAAGTTTCGGAGCACTAAAAGCAAAGTCTCGGCGAATTTTTGACAACACAACGCATAAACCTAAAGGATGTGAACGACTGACAGCTCGAAGAAATGCTTTTCCCTTTTTGACACGCACTGAGCATCAGCATATGTTTTCAGTTTTTTTTTTTTTTTTTGGAAAAGATAAATCTATTGTAAGTTTTTGAATAAGTGATAGAAATATTTTGAGGAAGCGTGGAGGCTTTGAATGACTTAAAGGTGTTTTTTGAAGATTTCGTGTTATTACATACATTCGCTATGTCTGATTGATCAGATAGCAAATTTGCACTGCTCGCTTTTCTTTTAAAAAGTTAACATGAATTATGTTCATGAATAAAAATCTAAACAGAAAATTATCTTCTGCTCTAAAAAATACTTAAGATATCTTCAAACACAGTGGCAAGTTAATGCAGTCAGGAGATGAAACATGTTTTGATTATGTTCTTCAAATAGATGGTAGAATTCAATAAAAAAAATACAGTTAGAACTCTTTTAATTAGAAGAATACTTCGCTTTTTAAGTGCACTAGTTATAAGCTTCTAAAAAAATTTCGACTTTTTTTTTTTTTAATGCTATTCGAATTTGATGATTATATTGCATAACTTTCACCCTTAATATTTAACTGGCTTCATTACACCTAAACTAAAAAAAAAAGAAAGCCTACTGGCGTTTCACCTCTGTTACAGACAAGGGCTGATCCAGAAATTTTTCATTGGTGGGGCGATTGATTTTTATTACTTACTCTTTAATATGAATACTGGTTTACAAATATTGATCACAAAGCTTTTGGACCTCAATTTCGAAACATTTTCGGGGAAGAGTCGAAGAGACCCACTCTTTCTTCCCCCAACTTCGCTTAAACCCATGTAAAATTGCATTTTTAGAACTTCAAAACCGAAAAATGATGGATGAAGAGTACCCCAAAGGAGGGGCGATCGCCCCCATCGCCTCTCTCTTGTATCTGCCCCGGATTACAGATCATAGTATCAATTATATAGACAATGATTTGCAGGGAAGAATTTTCAGCCCAAAGAAGTAACAGTTGGCCCTGAGCGAGGGTGTAAGTCGCTCCAGGTCCCCTTAAAGTGTGTTACGAATCGAAGGGCTTGCTGCAAAAAGAAGGTAGCTCCATTTTCAATGTCTGTCTATTAGAACTTAAAATAAAGGTCACCTTTTTTGTTCAGATATTTTAAAAATCCTCTTGTATACTTCTAAGTGCAGTTATACAAGAGGATTCATAAAACTTAAAGAAACTTTTAGAGTGCGATTTTCTGCTATAATCTTTAATGCAGACATTTTAAAGACATTGAAAATGGAGCTACCTTTTTTTTGCAGCAAAGCCTTCAATTACTTTCAGAGGGTTTTTTCCTACATTACTATTCAAGTAATATGTATTGTTTTGCTAGCTAAGTTATGTTCTGTTAGTTCATCAGTTACAATCGCCAATCCTAACAATATGGGCAAAAACGAGGCAAACTCACTTTACTTTCATCTCCTTTTAACTTTTAATAAATCTTCTGTTTTTACATTTGTCGTGTTTATGACACCAAATCATGTCATGGTTATGTCACCACCTATTCAAGCTGCAAGTAATCCCTCTGTATTAAAGTGCAGCAAACCATCGCTCAAATCACTCGGCCCCAATAACCTCTCTATTTCATATGACTCAATTATTACATATGGGTTACGTATGTGTTTGTCTCGTGCAGAAGTTTGTCAGACCCGTTTCCTATTTCTTAAAGGTCTCATGGGAAGAAACGAAAGCTCCAATTTCACATACGGTGATTGTAGAAATACAGGAACAAATACTGTGAAAAATTACGGAATTTTTTCGAATGTAAATACACACTGACATTTATTATTCAGTAAATGAGCAATAAGAAGTTACCGTATGGACTTTGATTCCAGGAAGAGAAGTAGTAAATGTTATGAGCTCTTTCATCGTCATGTTTTAACTTTCTCAATTCTGTAGGCCCTTCCATGTACATTTTTTCCACTGCTTCTACCCTAGGAATTCCCCTTTCAATGTTTGGATATTCTTCTGTGAATTCTGGACGCCACGAGGACTTGAATTGTATCTAAAATCAAAATTGGAAATTATACACTTCAAAGATATTAAGAAACGCGGTATTTCTTTACTCGTGTCTTATGTTTTAATTTAGAGAAATTATTAAAAATAACAATCAACAGCAGTTAGATTACATCTCCAATTAAAAATAATCACCCGCCCCTTGCGACCTGCTGACTAAATGTCCTACTTTAGCGACTGAGTAAAATGCTCAGCATTTCCTTTTTTTTTTTTTTTTTGAAACCCCACCTGGCACATGCAAATATAATTTGGTTAATTTTTTATCAACCCGTGTGTGTGTCTTATTTTTCATCTTACATATCGTAAGTCAGGATACTCCTGCCCCCCCCCCCCTATTAAATGACGGGCCAGTAGCAGTTAGCTACATTAAAGCGAATTATGGTTCGTGTAACATAACACAAATTAAAATTATATTTAAGTTAAGAAAATGAAATTTTGCATGATTATGTCTTATACTTATGGCTTTTAGCACTATTTTGTGTTTAGAGCTTGCATCTTTGATTGTACATTGCAAACTTTTACAGCAACTATCCGAACAAGGTTCATACGCCTATATCAATTGTGATGAATATCCTCTCGTTGGATATCAGGGGAGAGGGAGGTAAATAACGCTTAAATCAGGTCAGAAAACCAGTTAGAACCACTATTTGTATATCAGAGTTTATTTATTGACAGCTATTTTCAGACAAATCAGTCAAGCAACGATCCAGCATGGGTAGCCACAGAAAGTAAGTTTTTTTGCGAATTTATTTGTTATAAAATGAAACTATTTTAAAATGATTTGCTTAAAATTGATTACAGATGCCTTCTGTAATGCTACTTTGCACAAGTAAAGGTCGTATTTTGCTCACATATCTGCAAAATATCCCATAAATAGGAAGTTAAATAACCTAGTAAATATGGCAAGCGCGAACTGTTTCAAGCCTAAAATGTATGTAAACCATTCCAAGTAAGAGTTTTAAGCAGATAAAAGTTGAAAAAAATTGTTTAAAAAAAACTTGGGCATACATGGGTTAATAGCATTCCACATAATGAATTACATTAGTTTAAATCACTTAATTGTATTAGGAATGTTGCTTAAGAAAAAAATATTAAGATGCTTAAACTTTGCTTTACAACTTTTTCCTCAGTGCCATGTCACAGGTGTGATTATGTGGTTTGTCCAATTAACAATTGTTGAATTCATCATTTTATATTTAACTCCGTGCCGACTTTGTGTCGTGGTGGTAAAGCGACGGCTTTCCGCGCCGATAACCCGGGTTCGATCCCGGAGTTGACCAGTCAGTGGATTTTCGAGATGCGGAAAATCCTCGGCGCCCATGTCGTATGATTATGCGGCATGTGAAAGATCCCTTAGGGTATTCGTTTAGCTTTGAATATCCCTAGGCAAAATTAAATCCTAGTGCTCTTTCGCATCAAAAAAAGGCCAGGTGCCTCCATCTGGTGGCAACTGTACGTCAAAATTGTCCTAGCAATGGCATTCTACCGATTCTGGTGCTACATGACAGAATGGATGCTTAATTGGGGGATCGCACTAGGTGTGCAAAAAGGTTGTACCTCTACTGCAGCCCCATTTGAAAGGAAAAAAAAATAACTCTGTATTTCAGAAAAAAAAAATCTATTCGGATAGACGTCATAACTCATCCTTCATACCGTCTACGATTGTTGAATCGGAGACAGCCTAAGGGGATATGACGTCAATCCAAAGCGGAATGATTCCGTGCCAGTGCCGGAACTAGCCTCGTAGGATTACTTCCGAAAAGGCAAACAAACCAAAATAAAAATCTCTTTTTTTATCCATTAATGCCTAGCGTCTCTTTTTAAGGACGGTTCAAAAAAGGGTCTAAATTTCCCCAAAATGAACATTTCAACCACATAATAGTGTTCAATGAGTACCTTGGTATTGTTTCAATTCATTATTAACAGATTGCAGCACATAACCATTGTGAAGTGTGTTCTGTAGCAGTTTTAATATGATCTTTATCAAAAATGACATCTTTCACAATCTCAAGAAAAAAAGCTAAGTTTTTAAAGTTATTCCCAGCTTCCCAGTTTATGTTAATTGCTGATTTTATTTCTTCTTATAAAAAGTCTCTTTGAATAATATATCATAGATAGAAAAAAAGTTTAGTAAAAAGTATGTACCCTCTGGGGTCTGTCGTAACTTTTAAGGGTTGGTTTTTTTTCCTTTATAAAAATTTTATTTTTTACATAATATTTGTTTTATTATTTTTCCTGTCCATTAAACACTGTTTGGAACCAGTATACAAAATATGTTTGGGAAAAAAATTTCAGGCATTAATGGGTTAAGGTTAAAATACATTAAAAAAAGAAAAAGTTTGCTTGTCACATTCATACCTTGACTTTGGCGTCGCTTTTAAAGTTATTTTTGATAAACTTCAGCTTCGCCGAAATGGATATGAAGAGAATTTTGAACGTGTACGAAACTTCCACTTGGGTTTTCTTCGCTTCACTTTCGAACTCCAGTGTGACGAGGAGCATTTCATTACCACCCAGTTGAATTTCGCTGAGGAACAGAGCACCATCACCTTTCCCTGCCTGCTTTGGTTTGGGGTTATGTAAGGTCAGAATTCCTTTGTTCATTTCGTAGCTGTTGAGGAGGCTTAATGACTTGCGACTTGTGTCTGTAGTTACTGCGACAGTCACCTGTAATGAATTTCACAAAACGGCTCTGAAAAATCTATTTCTTTATTTTCTCTAAGTGAAGCACCTAGAAGTAAAGGAAGTGCCAACAATACAAATTTAGAGATAACTACTGTCCGTCGGTGAGAACCGCGCTTGGCACTCGAGAGCCCACTTAAAAAAATGGTAGATGGGTTGTGGGTGAGGATTTTCCGAAGTTTTCAATTTAAAACTTACATTTGCTGTAGGGGCATTTCACGGTATTTGTGCCATAGGGGTGTCCGTAACAAGACTTTTTTAAAGTTTAAAATTTATATATATATTGAAAAAGTACATTCTAAAGTATATGAATATCATATTGTTTTCATAGTTCACTTAATATTATGTTTGTCATTGCACTCGGAACATTGAAAATGCAATTTTCACCGTTACGGACTCTACGTTGAATTTTTCTTTAAAAACTAAACTTTTATTCCAATTATTGTTACAAAGGTACCAAAACTGGTACTTCAAAGAGATAAAGTAAAGGTTCACCTCTAATATAGCTAAAAATTTTAATCAAAAAGTGCGTTCTGTAAAAAATTATGGATTGTGAAAATGATGACTGTAGAGTCCGTAACAATAATTGGAATAAATGTTTAGTTTTTAAAGAAAAATTCATTGTAGAGTCCGTAACAGTGAAAATTGCATTTTCAATGTTCTGAGTGCAACTACAAACATAATATAAAGTGAACAATGAAAACAGTATGATATTCATATACTTTAGAATGTACTTTTTCAATATCTATAAAAAATTTAAACTTTTAAAAAGTTTTATTGCAGACACCCCTATGTCACAAATACCGTGAAATGCCCCTACATCCTTTTGACATATTCAACGAAACTATGTATTTGAAATCAGCATCGTTCCACGTTGTTTGATATGGCTCAAAATGTTTTCTATTATTCTTCCACTTATTGTTATCTTACCAAACTCCCCTCGTTTGGTAAGATCAGAGAAGACCTGGCGCATGCGTAAATACGCGAAAGAGTTTACCTAAGAAGATCAGACAGTAATGTAAACAGAAGATGAAAATCTCATCTGTTTTGGGGAAAGATGTGGTACAATCTGACCATGGAGAGATGGTGGGTGAACTGGAACGGAAACGGATCACTCGCCCGTACGGGCAGCCGTTTGCACATAACGACCGATCCGCCCGTCCAAACCGAATTTTTCGCTGCGAAACTGGTTTTTGAATCCATTGCAATGACAACAAGCCAAAATATCGGCTTCCGTCGCCGTTCTAGAATGCTGGATATCGTCGGCGCCGAAAAGCAAACCGGTTCTTCGGTAGCGACTTCATTGGCTCTCGCCAGGTGCGTGCTCTTTGTAATTAGTGGGAGAATACCGTCACGTGACTCTCGGATAGAGCTAGTACGAATGCTCAAAATTTTTCACCTCCATTCATCACGTCCGAATATCACTTCGTTCGGCCTGATCGGTAGTTATGTAAATAGGCCTTTTTAAACGGACACCATAAAGTGGCGTTATTTATTCATTTGTTTATTCTTTTATCCAAACCACACTGCTCGACATTGAAAATGCAACACCAAGAAGGAGTGGTCAGAAATTGATGAAATTTGGTAAGAAGACAGAGACAGCATAGAACAATAAGTGATATTTATTTCAAAATAAATAAGCAAAATTTAGAGCGAGGACAACGTCGTCTCAGTAAGAAGTAGGACCACCGCGGACAGCGATGCACGAAGAAACACGTCTAGGCATGGAGTCAATAAGCCTGCGGATGGTGTCCTGAGGGATGAAACTCCATTCCCTTTCAACCATTTGCCACAGTTCGTCCTCTGAACGAGGCAGTGACAGGTTCTGCAAACGGCGTCCAATCACGTTACACACATGTTTGATTGGTGACAAGTCAGGAGAGTATGGTGGCCAGGAAAGCATCTGTACACCTCGTAGAGCATGTTGGCTGATTCGAGCACTGTGAGGCCGGGCGTTATCCTGTTGAAAAATTGTATTTGGCAGACCCTGAAGGTAGGGGATTGCCACCGGCCGCAGTACATTATCTACATATCGTTGGGCCGTCATAGTGCCCCGAATACGAACTAGAGGTGATACGGAATTGTATGCAATAGCGCCCCAAACCATTATGCCACGTTGTCGCGCTGTGTTGCGTTCCACAGTTACTGCCGGATTCGATCTTTCTCCACGTCGACGCCACATACGTATGCGATGACTATCGCTGGACAAACAGAAGCGGGATTCATCTGAGAACACTACGGTTTGCCATTCTGCCATCCACGTCGCTCTGGTCCGGCACCATTCCAAACGTTGGAGTCTGTGCTGTGAGGTCAATGGCAGTCTTCTTAGCGGGCGCCGTGATTGCAGGCCACGTGCAACCAGTCGACGGGAAATGGTTCTGGTCGACACTGGAACATCCAGGGTACCTTGCACGTGCTGCAGAATCGACGTAAAAGTGACTTGCGGGTCCGCCACAGCTTGTCGGTGAATCCGTCGATCCAAGCGGTCTGACGTCACTCTGGCTGCACCTGCACCCCTCAATGTGGCTACATTTCCTTTTTCCAACCATCTCCGACACAGCCGATGCACAGTGCTTGCATCCATGTGGGTATCAGCTGCAATTTGACGTATGGACCAACCTCCCGTTCTCAGTCCGATCACCATACCCCTTGTAAAGTCGTCTATATGCTGGAAGTGTCTTCGTTGAGGACGGCGTGGCATTTCCTCCTATCACACGTATCCTTCGAGACAAAAACCAAATTTCTCCGATAATTAGTCTGGCAGAAAAACCAACATGAACATAGCCCACTTTTCAACTTCATTCTCTTATATCTTACTTCACGTGCTTCGGGGAGCTGCACATTTCATATCATTTGCATAACTCAGCGTCGTGCGTCTACGGTAAAATTTGCATGAATTTCTGACCACTCCTTCTTGGTGTTGCATTTTCAATGTCGAGCAGTGTATATGTTTTATCTCCCTTTGCATGGAATTTGAATGCTCCGAGAAACTGAATACTGGAGTAATTTTCATTTTCTTTTAAATTCTACAAGCACTCTTCCGTCATACCCCCGCACATACATGGTGCAATCTCAAGCGTCCACGAGTAGCAAATGGTACAGTAATTAATTTTGCTAGCTTGAAACTTTTGAAACCTTAACCATACAAATACTTTGATCCCCCACTTTTGATAGCTCCGCATTAGTGATTTTACTCTAGAAACATCATTTAGGTACTAGTTTTATGAAATAATCTCAAATTTATGAGAAAATACCAATTCCTATAAGTTAATTCTCGAAAGAAAAAAATCCTTAGAAGTGGTACTTCAATCTTTTACCACAAAAGAGTTAAAATTCCTGGAAAAAAACAAATCATGACTTTTTTTCTTCAAATTCCCTTTACTTAACCTACAACAAGTTCTGAACGAGATACGATTAGGAATAGGCACAAAACACTTGTGTTTTTCAAAAAAGACAATTGGACTTTTTGTATTTCAGAACAATCACTCCGCTACTACAATTCGACTATATTAACTTCAATCCCATGTTCTTACAGTAGTCAAGCAAAAATAATTGATTACCACAAATACGAAGAGCTTTCTGAGACTTTCAACACGCAATAATGGTATTTCTAAGATCCCGAATCAATAGAATTGGTTATACCCTCTAACCATTAAGCTTTGAAGAGCTTTCTCGTGTTTGACAGCTTATTCATACCCTCACGATCCCTGTTTTTTAACAGTACATTTTTATTCTTTAATTTTTTAATTACTTGTTATCTTCAGAATTTTTTTTCTTTCAACCTTTGTTTGAATTTCCCCGCAAGAAACAAGGTGATATCTACTGGCTATCATTGAAATTTTCTGTTTTTTTATACGAAATATTTAGACTGAAAATCTTACTTTGTACTCGTATATAAATCTCAATTATAATGACAATAATAACAGTAATAGTAATTTATTATTAGTATTATTATTATTATTAGTATTAGTATTATTATTAGTAGTATTATTAGTATTGTTATTATTATTAGTATTAGTATTATTAGTAGTATTATTATTAGTATTATTAGCATTATTATTAGTATTATTAGTATTATTATTATTATTAGTATTAGTATGATTATTATTAGTAGTAGTAGTAGTGGTAGTAGTATTAGTATTAGTATTATTAGTATTATTATTAATTTTATTATCATTATTATTATTAGTATTAGTATTATTAGTATTATTATTAATTTTATTATCATTATTATTATTAGTATTAGTATTATTATTATTATTATTATTAGTAGTAGTAGTAGTATTAGTATTATTATTATTAGTAGTAGTATTAAATTGTTATTATTATTATTAGTAGTAGTATTAAATTGTTATTATTATTATTATTAGTAGTAGTAGTATTAGATTGTTATTATTATTAGTATTATTGGTATTATTATTAATTTTATTTTTAATAATAATATTATTATTAATAATATAAATAATAATTGTTTCAATATTTATTTTAATATGATTTTGTGATAAGTTCTTGAAATGAAGCAAACGCTTACCTTGTTCTACCACGTTTCACGTGGAAAATTGCACCCAATCAGTAAAGGTGAAAATACTTTATTCAAGAAAGAGGACAGATAATTCTAGCTCATTTAATATAATAGCTTTTGATGACATTCGTGACTTAATTTTATCACAAGTGTTCCAGAAAGAACTTCCAAAAATAATTAATTTTAAATAATTATAAGAATTTCTGTTTATAAACTTGTTAGGAAGAAGTTGGCACCCTAACAGCACATCGACATCCACCGAAAAACTGGATGTTCAATTTTCTATCGAATCAGCGGTAAAACAAACCGTATTGCGGCATTCGAAATGAGCCTTTTAATCTGGCAAAATACAACTGTTACTTAAAAAAAATGGAACACACTTTTAAAGATATATAAAAAGCCATGAATGTAAAATATACCTTAGGGCTAACGCTGACAATTCCGAGGATTCCAACACTTGTTCCTACACCTCCCATAGTGTGGAGGAAAATATCTTCAGAATTCTGAACTCTGGTTACATCAACCGTCGCAGACCCTTCGCCTATAAAAATTTCTTCCCCTGTGAACTCATCTGTACTGAAAAAAATAAATGTATGTTATGTATTGTCATGACAAGTCTTCTGTTGACTTTCTAAATACATAGCCATGACACTGTTAAAGCTACAGATTGCATAAGGCACCTTTTACCCTTTATGTACCAAATTAAGTTAACAATGAATTTTTATGTATATTTTTTGGGTTTTTATAGTTGAAAATACAGTACCCCTTGTTATATCGCGCTTTTCGGGGGACAAGAAAAAAGCGCGATATATCCGAAAGCGCGATATAACCGAGATAATTAAAAATTGTTTTCTATCCAGCATGCAAGTAAATTATACGTGCACATACATAAAAATTCATTTATTCGCCTTGAAATCTTGAGTTTTATCTGGAAGCATTTTCTAGTAGAGAGCAGCTTCATCAACATTATAGATTTGCTCATCTACCAAGTCTAGCTCAACAATTTTTCGATTCAATTCATCAGGAAAACATGCTGCTGCTGTATCATCGGCCGATCGTTTTTCCCCGCAAATTTGTAATTGGCCTATACCGTGTCTTTTTTGCCACAAAATAAATGAGAAAGAGACCTTTTCTGAACACCTTGCATATTTTCTCAAAAATGGTTTCGAACTAAAAGGTTTTTTTTGGGGGGGGGGGAGACAAAAGAAAAGAGCGATATATTCGAATGAGCGATATAAAGAGGGGCTACTGTACATCAAAAAACATTTTTAACGAGTGTAATTTTTTTTTTTTTAATTTTAGGGGTCTAAGGCCCCATACGCTTTAGGGCCCCTAAGAAAACTGTTTCTGATCGCAAGTACCATCTGTCGGCTTCTCGGCAAAGTGCAAGGAGTGGTACTTAAAATCTTCAGCATGATTCCAGCCATTTAGAATTCATAATACTAAATTAATATAAGCGGGACTTATGAGTCCCGCCGTGGCATAAATGGTTAAGTTTGAAACGTTTTAGCACCAGCGGGACCCCTGAGGGGTGACACATGACTCCGTATGGCACCCTTGAAGTGCCATTTGGCTCCTTTTAGTGCCATAAAACACCCATAGGATGGCACATTCAAGGGTGCCATAGGGAATCGGGTGGCACTCCCTTAGGGGTACCGCTGGTGCTAAAACGTTTCACCCTTTAGGGTGCCATGTGCAATCTGTAGTTTTGACAGTGCAAAACTTCTTGTTTCAAAATCAGCTGGATGCAATGGGCTTAATCCATCGGTATTCAATAAAGAGATGTGTAGAAGGGAGAAACCTTAATAAATTACTTAGTATTTTCAAAATTTACAACGTGTTTACAACAATCATATCAGTGCCTAAAAATGTACTTCTTTGGTGTTTTAAAACCAAGCAGTGCGATAACTTGCAAAATGTCGAGCTGAGAGCGTGTCCCTTTACTGAGGTTCCATAATTTCAACTCTTAAAATATTTCTTTTATCGCTTATTTATACCAGTGCTTATTATTCGCGTTATAAAAATTGATTCCACTACATGATATTTTCATTTTTTTTCCAACAAACAAAAAGGACTACTTTAAATACCGTCGTTCGGTTCAAAACAATATATAAATCAAACCGCAAAGACATGGAATTTAGGTCGTTATTCCTCTGAAAGCTTTATTTGTGCTTAACTACATACTCGGTTACGTTTAACCCTCGTGGGTTCAATTTCTGTTTAATATATCTTGTTAATCAACCATTTGTCTTTAATGACATTTTGTGGCTTTTATTCTTCTAGTTTTCTATTCAAAATAATGCTATTATTGTGTTTTATTTTTCCCGAATTGCATTTTTTGCACACAAGACCCTTGGGTTCACTTCCCCAGAATGACAAAAAAAAAGAGGACGTTGCAACTTTTGTCCAAGAGAACTGGACAGAAAATGCATCGAAAATTGTCATAAGTGTTTGAAATTCACTTGCAAAAAATCATGTTTTTTCAGGTCTAACGGTTATAAATAAATCTACAGTTATTGTAAGTTTTGCTCTAAAATTTTAATTTTTAATGCATAAACTAAATTTTACTTTGATTGTCTTTTTATTTTTATTTTTTTAGCATTAAAAAGTGTGTGAACTTAAATAATGCATGTAACATTCAATAGTCATAATAAATCAATTAAAGGAAGCATTGGGGTCGTTTCTGACCCCAAGGGTCTTGAGTGTAACTCAAATAGGAGGGCCCCACGAGGGTTAAATAGGCGTATCAAGTTAAGAAGTTTTGCTTCGTCGCCATGGAAACCGTACGAAAGAAAACAGCTCCACTCTTTTTATACACTGCTACCAGCGGCACCCGCACGGCTTTGCCCGTAAAAAATTAAAAGTTCATTTGTAAAATAATTGATATAGCAGAAAAAAAACTCTATTTTAGTTATAATTCAACTACAATTCCTTCAAAGCATGATATAAAAATTTGGTATGAACCCTACACTACTTCCTTTTACGTGTACATTTCTTAGTAGATGCCTTAAGTGCTGAAATAGTGCTTGGAGGGAGCAAGATAACAATTCAAACATTTATCTTCCTAGTTTGCCACGAAACAATGCAAAAAAATGTTTTACAATGATTAATCTCCTAAATATCGCCGATTTTAACATCATTCAGTGGATTTTTCGCAAAATATCGCCAATAGCGTCAAATTGAATCCCCAAAAAATTTTTTAAAAAATCGCCAAATTGGCGACAAATACTTGGCGACCAAAGGCTTGGCGATATATCGCCAAGTGGTAGCGCCAATTCATCTGCATTGAAATTAACACTGATTCACTCCATAAAAGGGGTAAAACACCCCCTTGGGACATTCGAATAGAGTCCCAATGGGAGATGCACAAAAATAAGTCAAAAGAGAAAATTCGAACAATTTTGTTGCTCACAGAAACTAACAGAAATCTTACCAAAATTTGAAAGAAGAAGAAAGTTTCCTTTCCTAGCTTTAAAAACAAACAATACATTTCCGAAATGAAACACTTTAAAAAGAACGTTGCAATGTCTCAATTTATATGATATTTGGTTAATATTTGTGCTTTGGGTACCCTTTTCTCGCTAAATGGTCGATAGACGCGCCTACTACTGTTTCCAAGCGTAGCCAAAATCAATATTGCTGAAATGCAAAATCTATGAAAATGAAAAAAAAAAAAAAAAATACGCCAAATCTTTTAATTAAGTCGTTAGTATATAGGAAACAGATTTGCCAGAAAAATACTACGCTCCTTATTTGGGCCGAAAAAATACTACCGTAGTATCAAAAATACTACGTCTGGCAACGCTGGAAAAAGAACGAAACAAAAATAAGTATGAACACGTAACCATGGTAACAACATGAAAAGTTGATTTCCGTTGATAAAATAATTCATTTCATCTCTCTTTTCAAACAAATTTTATTCTCGAGCTCAACCATTTTAGAATCGTTTGGCTTGCTTTACTGAAGGTAAGCCTTGAATTCCGGGATTCTTAAAACAATTGTTACAGCTCTCCTGATGATCGTAGAAACTTTGAAAAAACTTCATTTTGTGCAGAAAATTTCAAGCTTCCAAATGACATAAGACTTGAAAATGTGTATGAAATATTTCTTCCCTATTTTATCGAATTTCCGCTAAGAATTCGAATAAAAAAAGAACGAAATGGAATTTTCGAAAAATCACTTCGAGGTGCAAGTCTACATGCTACAAACTAATTTTGTGCCAAGTGGCATGAAAATCGACTGAACGGTTTTGGCGCTACGCGCGTAACAGACAGAAAGAAAAAGAAAGAAGGAAAGACAGACCCACCTTCAGCTTTATTATTAGTAGAGAAGATTAATGCATTTTCTTTATTTTATGTTTATCGAATGAAGTTTACGCTTTTATTTATATCCTCATATCTCAATTATTTCTAAACTTTTCTAACAAATCTAGGTATACGTAAATAAAGCACAATTCCTAAGAAAAAGTTGTCCTTTCTTAACGTTGATTTTTCAATTGAATAATTGTTTACGCACGAAGCAATTTTGATCGTTTGCATTTAACCATTGTTGTAAAACCTAAGTGGGAAAAAAAGTCCAGTAATTTGTCTTTGACACGCCAGTTCTCGTTACGCGGGGTATAATTAATAGTTAAACTTATTCTTACCAAGTTTGAATGCTTCCATCTTTCATGACCAGGGGGCACTGTCCAAGTTTCAAACTATCTCTGAAAGCTGATTTGTATTGCTTGACAGGTATGGTCAGGATTCTTCCTAAAATGGCACCTGCGTTTTCTGAGGCTGCTGGCATTGAATCAATCGCAATTCTTTGATTATTTCTTAAAAGAAGAAAAAAAATATGAAACATAATACAGTTAAATACATAATACATGTTTTTTTTTTCCTACACTGCAAAAAATGGACTGAGGTTTTCTACAGTAAAATACTGGCAGACGAGTTTCCAATTTAAAACTGTAAAATGTACAGCAATAAACCGCAAAACCAAGGCGTCGGACTTGAAGAGTCGGAGTCGGACTGATTTTGGACCAAAGGAGTAGGAGTCGCTGAAAAACATGTCGACTCCGACCTCCTCCGATTTGAATGAAATTTTTTGGAGGCAAAAACATATCTTTGAAACTAACAAATACAAATTTTCAGCGTCCAATATCCAAATTCTAAGCATCTAGGATCATTAAAAAGGGCTTCAAAATGGCGGGTCTGCTTTATGAAACGAATTGCTATGTTTGGGCTCATGTAAGTGAATAAAAAATATTTGCAGAAAAAAATGCAACGTGTTAAAATAAAGTCTGGCCATTTAAAGAGCAATGGAGTAGATGACTTTAAGAGGGCCATTGATCTTCATTGGGGTCTTTAATTTGACTAGGACCAGCCAAGTTGAGCCCAGAGCCTGCTGCTGGTCGCCACATTTGTATTTGTATTTATTTGTATTTGTATTAACAAGAAAAGGATTAGTTTTGTACAGAGTCAAATGACAAGAGCGGCACTTGTCTTTTGCTTTGGAGAAAATGGACTTTTTGGGAAGTCACAGTGACCTCCGAGAACTGAGGTAAATGTGGTGAAATTACCTGCGAGAATTCTTAAGAAAATGAACTTTTTGAGAGGTCACAATGATCTCCCATGATTTCCAACTGGCATACCCCAGCTTGTTACACCCCCCCCCTAAAGTGAGTCCTGGCTACGACCATGAATAAAAATGAAACTTTTTAAAATGGACTTAATATTTCAACCTTTGTTTAGGGCTTTTCCCTCTTCACTTTTGGGTAAAAAAAAATAATAATTAAAAAAAAAGCAGGAGTCGGGAGTCGGAGTTGGAAGTTTTAAAATCCCGGAGTCGGAGTCGACCATTTTTCCTCCGACTACGTAACCCTGTGAAAAACTAGCAATTTTACAGTTTATTGTGGTAAAATTTAGCTGTATTACACTGTAAAAAAACAGTATAATACTGGCAGCAGAGGTTCTAGTTTTAAATTGTAAAATGCACGGTAATAAGCTGTAACGCTATAAATTTTGCAGTTTATTACTGTAAAATTAGCAATTTTAGTTTAGAACTATAAAATCAGCAATTTTAAAGTTAATTAGGGTGAGTTCTGGTAAGTGCGTACCCTTTTTTTCAAAGTTCATGTTCTCAAGGATGCTGCTCTGTTGAAAAATCTTGTACACTCAAAATTTTTTTTTAGTTTTCTTTCCAGATCCTTTACTAAGATTTTCAAGCCTATAATATGTCAAATAAACCATAAGTATAGGTTTTGTGACCTGGTTTATGACACCTATTCTAAGGTACGCACTTTTCCTACCTAGCGGGGTAAGTGCGTCCACCTTAAATTATGTGAATATGAGCAGGAAAAAACTTCTGGCACACATTAAATATGTTAGGTAGTTGCCTTGGGATAATACCTAATACTAGAGATCAGCACTTGCTTGCATGGATGAAACGCAATCAGTGATATCCCACGTGTCTTGCGAACAACTGTGATTTGAAGATTGAGAGAGTTGCGTCTGTGATTCTTCCTCTGTCCGTTTAATAAGACCAAGTGAGCAAATGTAAGTTGTTTTCATTTAGTAAACATCACTTATAGTCTACATAGTTTATTTTGGTTTAATACATTAATCAGTCTGTGTTTAAGCCATCAGGGTTCGCACTTACCCCTTCTTAAATGTAAGATGAGACATGCCAATAGCGTTGTTCTAAATGCATACCCCTATGATTTTCTTTAATTCTATTTGTATAGTAGATCATAAGGTGGTGACCTGAGTGAATAATTCGTTTTTTTTTCCCTTTTTTTTTTTTTTTTTTTGAATAAATACAGTTTAAATTTTTTTTTTATTAGAATCAGCAGCAGTAAGAAAAAACACAAAATAAAGAGCAAAAAAAGAAAATAATTGATCATGATATGATACTTGTACTTTTTTTTTCTTGTACATTGAAATAGTTTTTTACAAGGTGTTCTTAATTTTTTTAAATATAATTTATTCATTACTCCACCTTCGTTTTTTTAATCAATTGGTTCCTTAATGAGTGTAAAGTCATCCGGCTCAGGATGTTTTTTCATTGAATAAGGGCTACTTGTAATCAAGCCTGTCATTTGGACAATCACGTGAGTCTCGGGAAACTATATGAAATTTACTATTTTCCATAATAACTTTTTTAAACTAAGCTTTTTGGAAATAAATTATAGCTTATCCTGCTCCCTGTTACTGCAGCTATCTACGGTGAAAAAATGGTTAAAATCGGTTCAGTAGTTTTGAAGATTACCCCGGACATACGTTTTCAAAAGTAGTCTTTTATGTATATAGATTTCTTAATCTTCCTTAAACAATGCTGCATGTGCACAAACTAGACTCGCTGTCTGTTTTTCTTTTTTTGTCAAAACGATATTTTTTTCTATTTTTATTTCACATTACTGTCATGAATAGCATCTGGAAACTAAAATGTAGTGGCACGGTTGCATAAAGCTGTAAAGCGTTGAGCTAGAAACGCGAAGACGGTGGGTTCGATTCTGGCATGGGTTTTGTCGCCATTGATTGACTTTTTTTTACCAATTTATTTTGATCCAACTTTCCAAAAATATCTATAGTCTTCATAGCATCCAGGCCCGTCATTTAGGGGGGCAGGGGGGTCAATTGCCCCTCCCCCTGACTTTGAGAAATTAATGTATTGGCATATAAGTGGGCGTGGTTGTTGCCACTTTTTGGTATATTTTTTACATTCTGTATGCACCCTTTGCCCCCCCCCCCCCTGGAAAAATTCGAAATGACGTCCCTGAGGGCATCTCAATGACACATATGTTAAAATTAAAGAAAACGTAACATTTCTTCATAGGTAGAACGTACAATGTAAATTCAGAAAACTAATAGAAGTAGTATTTTATCAAATGCATTATTTTCTGAGTGAATACATTTTTTGACAATGGATATTTTACGAAGAAAAAAAGAATAGAACACCTTTTCGTGTTTAAATTGTATCATAGAATATAGATGAAATAATAATTACAGTAGTATTTTATCACATATATTCTAATAAGGAGTATATAAGTACAATATTCTATCAGTGAAAAAATGTGTTGACTTCATAGAGTGACACATATATTCAAATGCAAGAAATTGCAATATCTTTTTACATGTAAAACATAACATGAAACTTTAAAAAAAATGAAAATTCTATAGTATTGTATCTCATAATTTACAGTACTTACGGAACAACATGAGATGTGCTTTCAGGAAAAGAGCAAAACAATTGTGCAATTATTAGCAAAAAAGCGCCACATTCAATTAAACTGTTTGCCATTTTTCTAATGAGAAGATCTTTTGGCTTCCAGGGCAGAAAATGGTTCAAAATGATAACATCTAGTCTTTTCTTAAAATAAAAACAATTTATATTAAATAAGTGAAACTAAATGTAAAAGAAATCATCTATTTTTTTTTAACTGTACAGATTTTTCCAGGTTTGGCATTTCTATCTCAATTCTCCCCAGCTGTCTATTCTCAGGGTTTTATCACAATATGTTCAACAGAAGATTAATTGATATTTTCTGCCCGTCTGTCTCCTTCTTTCTCTCTCTCTCTTCCTGTTTCTCACTCTCTCTATCGTGTTGCGTTTAAGACAAATAAAATATCAATTTTTCTCAATTTAAAACAGCTTTTATGAAACACTTAGGATTAAGATAACGGTCAATTTTAATGTTTTTACAATGAAGGAAAGATATTATTGCGTAGGAATAAATTAATTTTGTTTTGAATGGAAATGTTGGAATCGGTGGAAAACAAAGCATGCATTTGCCATTGGCAAGAACTTTTAATGCATGTATGGAAATATTGGAAATTCAGATTTTTTTTCTGAAGAAATCAGCGACGTTGAATAGGGATTATATTACGGTTTTATAAGCCTAAATGGGATTTTATAAAAAATTATTCTAAAAATAATTTATTCAAGAGTGCCAAACTAGGAGGGGGGGGAGGGTCATTTCTCAGACTGCACCATTGAAATTTTTAAGGAGGGTTTGGGGGGAGTGTCATTTGCTCTTGGAGAGGGATGGCACCTCTGTTTTATGAACTACTAGAGTTACCCGCCACGGCTTTGCCTGTGGTAAAATTTAAAGGATTTTCGCTGTTGTCGCTGTATCCATAATGCACGAATTAAAAAAACTAAGTGCTAAAAAAACTAATCTTTTTTAGTTATTTTCAATTTAAGCAAAATTCTAGATTTTATGGGTATAAGAGCAGAGCAGTACGCAACAAAAACTATATCAATAAAATCTGCGGTCTTCCCCACTATTTTTTTAAAAGTTAAAAGGCACGTTTGTTGTCAAATATCATATTGCTACATTATGTAACAATTAAATATTAAAGGCTAAAATATTTGAAATTGTTCCGAACTAAAAGAAATTATTTGCCTTGTTATAATCATCATACGTGGGCCTCGAAACGCCATAAAATAAAATACTTTTAAGAAACAAAATAAGAAAGAGGGAACCAACAATACATTTAAAAGACGTAGCCATAGCAACGCAATAAAACGTTAATAATTTGATCAGAAAAGAGGTTTTTGAACTCAAAGTTCAAACGCTTGTAACTTTTTTTCTAGTGGAGATAAAAACTTGGGTTAAAAAATCTGGGGTTAAAAACATCGCTCTATCTAATGGCGTAAAAATCAAAACTGTGGAATCATTAGTGTATTTTTTATTGATGGTTTTAATGAACCAAGTATTGCTTGAAATCGGGCGAAGCCTTGCAAAAAGCAAGTTTAAAAATTGAATAACTCGCGCTTTGTTTAAGTTAGAGCATCGAAACATATTGCATAGGACGGAGAAAATTTTTTTGCTTCCAACGATATGTAACATTAATATGTGCAAGTAATTTTTAATCCCAATATTCGGCGATTTATGTGAAAATTGCCTTGAATTCGAATAAAAAAAGAATCGCTTATCGAATCTGTTCAAACATAAGCCCATGTTTCAATCTGAAAATGTACCTTGCATATTCAGCAAGAATTTTTCAAATCGGTTCAGTGGTTCCGGAGATTACCCGGAACATACATACCTACAAAATTTACCCTCTCTCTTTATAATATTAGTAAAGATAAAGATGAAGAGCATTAGTGAGTACAACGAAAATTTTTTATTAAGAACAATGTATCCTTTTAGAAACTAAACAATTGGGGGAAAATATACTAAATATTGAGTGAGTTCAATTTAAGACTTATTGAAAAGACTTAAGCTGGGAAAATTTAAAATATGCTTCAATAACCAGATATCTTAAAATCACTTGAGAAAATAATTCACATCACTATATACCCGTACTTTCAAAAAATTATTCGGCCCCAGATTCGTTTTATCTAATTTTATTCACTTTGTCAGAGCTTACCTTTCAATATTACTCAGGGACTCTTTTAGTTTCTTGTAAAAAAAAATCTAATTCATTATGTCACCTCAAAAAAGAATGAAAACTTAAAGAGCATTAACTCATATAATATTCTAAATAGGGATGCACCGATTAATTGGCAGTACCGATTAATCGGCCACTTTGCCGATTATTAATAATCGGCAAAATTGGGCCGATTGATCAGCCGAAAAAATAGTTTTCAAATATTATTCTTTAAAGTATACCTTCACTAAGAAACTATGATGAATAATTTATTTACAATATTTCTCACAGTTGATTTAAAGTTTTCTTTTAATTAATTCACCTACTTTGAATAAATATACATAGACAATGTTGTAAAATTTTTCTTGTGGCGATAGTTTTCTCTTTAGTACAGTGCCTTTTATGTTCCCTCTAATTGTCAAGGAATAAAAGTATTGAATTAAATTGTTACTAATTATTAAAAAATATGAATTAAAAGTACTCCTAAATTGGAGTGCTCACCACAGACTCCCGCTCCCCCCATCTTTTTTTTTTTTTTTCGTATTTTTATGTCCAATTAGCCGGGTACCCGGCCCTGTCCGGGTTTCTGCCGGGTAATGTGTTTTAGTGAAACTCATTCATAATTTTTTCAGCCTTAAAGTGCACGTCTATATGCATAATTTTTTCTGTCTGGATAAACTGAAAAAAACTATTATACACCCTAAATACAAATGCAAGCTACAAATAATGTTATGGAAAAAAGGAAATGTTATAAGCTTGGTGTATTAAAATAAATATATATATACAGTATCAATCGCTCTGGAATCAACCTTTTCCAAATATTGCATATTAAATAAGTCCCATTATTGCAGTACTACACTGGTTATCATAAATTAAGGAAAAATCATAAAAATCGCAATAACTCCCTGAAAAATAATCCAAATCATACAAAATTTGGATATGTTGCTAAGTAACAGTTGCTGAGTAAAACTATGTTATGCAAATTAGTAATTAGTCCGCTGCAATCGGAGTACGTCATCTTCGAGGAGCTTAAAAAACCACGTTTGAGAGCAAGCCTATAAATCTCGCCGTGATACTACCAAAAGAAATCTGAAATAGCCAACTCGTAGCTATGACTTCTAGGCATCATTTACCTGCAGAACTAAGCTGCAGAGCCATTGGGAGACTAGAGGCAAGACAAAATCAAACAGAAGTAGCCAGGTGGCTAAATGTGAGTCCTTCTGTGGTTCATAGACTTTGAAGTCCATTTTTAACCACAGGTTCGGCATCCAGCAGGTTCAGTCAAAGACGGCCAATAGCTACGACGGGTGCTGATGACGGGTATTTGAGAGTATGTGCACGCAGGAGTAGATCTTCTACTCCGACTCGTCTCAGATCCTTTCTGGCTGCAGCCACCGGAAAGTTAGTGTCAACTTCTACCGTGAGCAGAAGGCTTCACGAAGGTGGTCTGTTTGCGAGACGACCAGTTATTTGTGTGCCGTTGTCATCATGCCATAGGAGGGACCGTTTGCAGTGGGCACGACAACATGTTCGTTGGACGCATGACCAATGGAGGGTTTTACTCTTTACGGACGAGTCTAGATTTAGTCTAGAAAATGATAGTAGGCGTCGTTTGATATGGAGGGAACAAGGAACCCGTTATCATCCGTCAAACCTTCGAGAAAGAGATGCATACGGAAGAGGCAGTGTCTGTGTTTGGGGTGGCATCTCTTTGGGTGGACGCACATACCTCCATGTCTTTCCCAGGGGATCCGTAAATGCTCAAATTTATAGGGATGACATCCTTGATACTTATGTTCGCCCATACGCTGGGGTAATAGGTTATCGTCCTGCTACAGGACCCCCTCAAACCCTTGCCACGCTTGCTACTGCTTTGCGAGATCAGTGGCTCTTGCTTCCTATAGAATTGATAGACCGAATAGTTGACAGCATCACGCATCGCTGCTCGTGCTGTATTGCTGTTAGAGGGGATCATATACCATATTGAAGGTACTTCCCCAATATCAAACTTCCACCTCAAATTTGTTCATTTTGTAAGTGCATTTTTTTTTATAATTCCATAATTGTATGGTAATATCTTTTTATGTTATTTTATACCTTACTATGTGTTGTACAATGTGGCCAAGTTTCATAACAATCCACAAGTAACTTCTTGAGTAATCGTCATTTTTGTGATTTTTCCTTAATTTTTGATAACCAGTGTATTTCTAAACTTGGAATTGTATAAGAGAGAACAAACAGTGATGGTAAAATTGGTAGTAGAAAAACAATCATCCTTATCATTAATCGGCAGATTAATCGGTAATCGGCTAATCTGCTTATCGATCCCTAATTCTAAAGAACAATAATAACTCTAATTTACTGCCAAAACATGTTTACAGAGGGTTATAAAAATAAATATCGCAGACGATAAATAAAAAGTATGGCAATTGAATTATTCTATGTCTATTTCTTCGTACTAGGTTCTGATTCTTCTTCTTTTTTTTTTTTTTTTTTTTTATCAATATTGCTTAAAACAGAAGAACGTAATTCAGAAGCCATGCGATATCTTTTCTCACTAATATGTGGCACACGAATGTAGGTCCCTGGTGGGAACGAGAAAACATCTTGATAAAGTACCAAAACGTCACAAATAATGTGGGAAAAATGCATTAGCTGTAAATATTGTTTTCGTACAAATACAGTACTGTTGAAGTGATGCACTTTTAGGACATGCGTTTGTAAGGGTGTTTTTATTTTTTTATAGCATTGCAAACGATCTTTATAAAAAACTAAAAGGTCAAAAATAAATCGGAAAAATGTATAAGCTGAAATTATTTCCGTACTGATACAGTAAGATTGCATTAGATCGCTTTGAAATCACATATAATGTTTCTGACTTTTTTTATTTTATTTTATTTATTTATTTTAAGGTGTATTTTGTTTTTTTTTTTTCTAATCGAATTTATAGTATTGGTTCTGAATTAAACCGGAAAGGTTCCCAAAAGAGTTTTTTATGAAAATTGCACGAACTTATAGGATATTATCCAAAGAGAAAAATTTTAAGAAATAATCATGCCTCAAAGAAATTTAAAGCTAATTCACCAAAACAATTCAGAAAGATTACACATTCCTTATTTCGCAAAGATGATTACTTTGTTTTGAAAGATCAGATTAGTTATATCCAAAATTACATAATAAAGCCTACATAGTAAATTAACTCTTAATATATTAGCATCCATTTAGTAAATTCCATTTTGAGTGAGAAACTAACTATATCCCACTACTCTCATTAATTAAATATCACAAAATTTTGCACGCTACAAAGCTTTTTAATACTACTTTAACTCCACCATTCAATCTCACAGCGCAAAAACCCAAAATCTTAAGAACCCATCGTCGAAATTTTAATTGCTTCTCCCGGAGAATTTTATTGACCATTATGATTGTTGATGATAATCGTTAATGATATAAATTGAGCCCAGACTGACCAATAAAATAAACCCTATCTTTAAAAGACCACACTTACGGCAGCAAATTATCGCTTGACTTTCACCAAACGCATTTAATGCTTGCAAGACTCAGTAGCCCACACCACTTGCTTCCACATATTCCCCGCCAAAGCCTGCATTAAAATAAGAATCCCCAAAACTTTTATCACATTCTGTACAGGCATGTTAATGATGGCTTTTGTTTTAACCACCAATCAGTTAGAAGTAAGAAGCAGGGTTGCTATAAACGTGGCAAGGAATTGTTCTCTGTTTAAGGCCTTGTCAATCTGATGAAGAATTTATTTTATGGCAGCCGTAGGAGCAATTAACGCATCCTTTCATCATTGTAAAGACGAGAGTGGGGATATATCTATTTCTGGTGGCACGAATTTTGCCAGTAATTTATGGAGTCCATAAAAATTAGTGCCTTTATGATAGCAGTTGTTTTGACGAGAAAAGTTAGCTGTAATTTATGACTGAATAAAAGTTAAAGCAGTTTTAAAATGGGGTGCTTCTTCAGATGCGAACCGCGCCATTTTTGGGTAATTTCAACGCCATTACGGGTCTCGTTTTGTCTAGTTTGATACTTTTGTAAGTTTTGTATCGTTTTTCTATATTTTTAAGGTCTTATGGCTGAAAATAGGTTTTCTCGCTTTTGACAGTTATAACATTTGAAAACATAAATTTTCATATTATTTTCTCGTGAGATTCTCGGGGCTTAGCCCAAAAATTGGTTCGCAATCTTATTTCGATCGCAAAGATTTCAAACACCTGTTAGCAAGAATCAGATTAGAAGGAAAAGACGGTTGGAGAACACGAAATGTAATCATCTTCAAAACTCGTTTTATCAGTAGGCATCTTAATGAGTGCTTGAATCTCGTTTTTTAGAAATCTCCATATTACTACATTAAATATACGTACTTATTGTGAACCGTCGATTAAAAGAAGTTTTTTACTTGCCTTTATTACATCTCGTATCATTACGTATTTATTGTACATGCACAGGGTGATTTAAAAATAATACAACAATTTTAAATATCGATAATACTGTAGAAAAGTGGAGAGCTAAAAAAATTGAGAGCTGAGCAACTATACTTTTTTTACTATAAAATTAGCTGTGTTATAATGCAAAAACAACATTTCATTTTTTACATTGTTGTATTGATGATCTAAAACGAGGCGTAGCAGCAGTTATCCAAACTGTTACGCACAATATGCTGCAGAGAATGTGGAACAAAATTGTGTATTTGGTTGATATCGCTCTAGTGTCAGGAGAGGTATATTAAACATTTCGGAAATTAATTCTGTGATAAAACTTTTTATTTTTTTTATAATCAAGTATAATAAAAGGTTGTATTGTGTTTCTTTGATTAAATATAGTAATTTAGAATTGTGGTATGCTTTTTCAATCACAAGGCCTGCCATTTAAGGGGGTCAGGGGTGGGTCAATTGCCCCCCCCCCTCCTGGGTTTGAGAATTCAATGTATTTACCTATAAGTAGGTGTGTTGTTCGTTGTTTTCTAATGAAATTGCATTGGGTTTGCACCCTTTGACCCCCCCCCCCCCACACTCATTGGAAAAACTTGAAATGACAGGCCTGTGTATCACCCTGTGTGACGTAATTCTGTACGTTGAAATTATCCTCATTTCATGAAACAATTAGACAACAATTTTATTCAATAAAGACAAAAATGAAATGCATTCATCTTCAAAACTCGTTTTATCAGTAGGTATATTACTATGAGTGCTCGAATCTCGTTTCTTAAAAATCTTCATATAACCACATTAACACTGGATCATTTCCATTTCATTTTAATTGCTTTTAATTTCGATTCGAGTTCAAAAATTATTAATATAATGTCATAGTTTCCAACATTTTTCTGACTTTTTATACACTATATGAATACATTTACTAATAACAGGGAAGTTTTCGTTTTTACTTCCTTTTACGTAGTAAAGGAAGTATTGTGATCGCGAAAAAAAATCACTCAAATTTGAGTCTAAATTTTGATTTTGCTCACCCCCGAATGAATGTTCAGTAGTTTTTTCGACCTGTTAGCACGTGCATATGTACCTACCAACATATAAGCAGCCGAAAAATCCTTTTCAACCACCCCCGATTTAATTACGACGAGTTTTCTCGTGACGTCTGTATGTACGTATGTGCGGATGTATGTGCGTATATGTCTCGCATAACTCAAAAACTATATGCCTTAGAAACTTCTAGCTTGGTATGTAGGCTCTGAGGATGGTCTAGTTGTGCACCTCCCCTTGTGGTTGCATTCGAATGTTCCCAAGGGGGTGTTTTACCTCCTTTTTGGAGTAAATCAGTTAATTTCAATGCAGACTCAAGTGATATGAATTGACGCGACCACTTCGCCAAGCTTTTGGTCGCCAAGTGTTTGACGCCAACTTGGCGACATATCGCCAAGTTGGCGACAAATTTGGCGAAAAAAATATTTTTTGAATTTGGGTTCAACTTGGCGTTATTGGCGATATTTTGCGAAAAATTCACTGAATGATATTAAAATCAGCAATATTTAGAAAATTAACCATTGTAAAATATTTTTTGCGTTGTTTCGTGGCAGATTTGGGAAGCAAATATTTGAATTGTTACCTTGTTCACTCCAAGCACTTTTTTTTAACACTTAAGGCAACTACTAAGAAATTAACACGTAAAAGGAAGTAGTGTGGGGTCCATACCAGATTTTTAAATTTTACTTTTAAATGATAGAGCAACACACACGAATATCATCGGTGAAATTTTTTTTTTTCGATACAAGAAGTAGTTTTTTTTTTTAAATAATTTTTAAAGTTTAAGCTAGGTGGCGTCACAGGGCTTGTGGATTTTTCACTCTTCGACCGCGAAGTGCCAAGCTTAGCAAGAAACTTTGCGATCGGGCAGTAAGCAAACCGGTTTACCGTGCTTTCTTCGCGCTGTTCCCAAGGGTTGCAGATAAGGCAAAAGTCGCCAAGTAATGTATCTCTAAACATTTGAATAAGGTTTTCGCCGCAAAAAGTTTTAAACGATCATCACTGACAGGTTATTGAATTGCCTTTTGAAAGTCTTATTTCCATAGTGAAATTATAGACTTAAACTTATTGATAGCGGAAGAAAAAAACTTTGCAATAAAAATATAGTATAGCTGCAATACAATTTTTGCAAGTATAAGGCTGAAATTAGATCCATCATACTTCACAGGTTTCGTGTCCAAGGCGAGATTTTTTTTTTTTTTTTTTTTTTTTTGCGCTTGGGTTCTTTAAAAATTTATTGAAAATCACTGTGTTTTCAAATTCGACAATGGTAAATTTTTGTGTTTTGTAAGTCTCTTAACAATATCTAGTAGTCAAAGTTGGAATATTTAATAGGTCGAAACTTCCCTATTGTACTTACCTCCTCCTTCATCTATCAGATATATAAAAGAAAGTCGTGTTAGTTACACTATTTATTACTCAAGAACGGCTGTACCGATATGGCTAAAAATTGGTGGGTAGGTAGCTTAGAGCCAGGAGACGGACATAGGCTATCATTTATTTGTGTCAGTTACATAAACAGAAAAAATGTCTTATTGACTAAGCCTGTTTACTAAGCCTTTTTTGACACCTCCATCGCTGAGCGACATAAAGCACACTTTCTGGCAGCTTCCGGAGCGCAATAAACAGGTTGTAAGTTAGTGGTGCGTTGAGTGTTTTTTTACTTTACATTGTTGAAAACGCGTTACTTCCCTTGAAATTTATATGTTAGTCTATTCAATAAAGGGTTTGAAAAAACAAAAAAACATGCAGTTTAAAAAATTGGCATACAGGTACAGAAAGGTCTCCTGAGGAACATACTAAAAGTCCCCGGTGGTGAGGGGGAGCTCGCAGCGCAACCTGGTGTTTTATGGGTGTTTTTTCAGTTTTCGTCTTCAAACGAACCTCAAATGTCTCAAAAACTATTTACTTGCGAGAAAAAATGTCAATTAGTGAATTAAAGAACATAAAATTATCTTTACAAAGCTTTTTTAGTTTTTATTGTAGCTATAATAGGTACCGAGATATAAAATTTCAAAGTTTGCAAATTTTTGAAAAACTGACCCTTTTTCTATTCTTTTCTGTTTTTGGAGCCTTCCCAATGATTTATTTAATACTAGCGGGTACCCGGCCCTGCCCGGGTTTCTGTGGGTGCAGGGTAGTTTAGTGAAACTCATTCATAAATTACTTAACACTAAAGTGCGTATCTATAAACATAATGGCTACTTCTGTAAACAATGGCTATGTTATGGATAAACTATAAAAAATAATGCAAGCTATAAAAAAATAGCAAGCTACAAATAATGTTTGAGTAAACAGGAAATGTTATAAGCTTGGTATATTAAAATAAATATATATTTACAGTATCAATCGCACTGAAATTAACCATTTCCAAACATTACTCGTTAAATAAGTCCCATTATTAGTTTCTATCCTCGTGACAACATTGGTGAGGTGAAAACATCTTATGTACCTAATTTAGAAATTTTTTTGACTATAAACACTTTCTATTCTCTAACTATTGCCAAAATCATTTTTTTTTATTTTACCCGTTAGCGATTGTTGGCTCAGATAAATATAAAAATCCTTAGAAGGCAATAAATTCCATACTTACTCCAGAGAAGCCTTGGTTCAAAATTTTCAATATGATTACAATCAATATTGTTGCTGCATGGCACCAAATTTTTGCAACAATGGGTTGAAAATTTAATCATTTAATGGGGAAATGACATAAAATTAACTGTTTTCCATAATAACTTTTTTAAACTAAGCTTTTTAGAAATAAATTATAGCTTATCCTGCTCCCTGTTACTGTAGCTATCTACGGTGAAAAAAATGGTTAAAATCGGTTCAGTAGTTTGGAAGATTACCCCGGACATACGTTTTCAAAAGTAGTCTTTTATGTATATAGATGATTATTTCTTCTTTTCGGTTGTTAAGTAGTGCCGGTCATTAGAGTGATTTAATTTCCTGAAATTGGAAGGCAGGTGGTAGAAGAAAAGGGCGAGAAATGAAGGAGGACTAAAATATGTGCAGGTTTTTCTTTTTTTTCTCCCCCATCAGAGTCCAGCAAACGAAAGCTCAAAATGATAGGAGGGGGGCATATAGTTTTGAAAATTGGCCCCCACGTACGTTCAAAAAGGGTTCCTAATGAACATACAAAAAGTCCCCGGTGGTAGAGAGGGGAGGGGGTGACCCGCGCTGCCATCTCGGAGTTAAGGGCTGGTTTTTTTTTTTTTCAGGTTTCATCTTATGCCTCAAAAGCGTTTATCTGTGAGGGAAGTAGTCAGCTGTTGCGAAAAAGCACCTTTGAAAGTGCGTATTTAAACTATGCTAAGTGCGGAGAATACATTTTAAAGTCCGTGAATGAAACTGACCATATTCCACTTTTCTATATTTTTGAAACCTTAGGGATTGATTTTATATGAGTCCTTCTTCTTGTTTTTGGTGTGCAGTAGTGCTGGTGATAATATTGCTTTGATGTGTTGAAAGCAGAAGGCTGGTGGGGAGGAAGGGGGCGATAAATGAAGAAAAAATATTTGTGTGGCGGTGTTCTTTTCACTCTTTTATTTTCTACCACCATAGTTCAGCAAACGAAGACCCAAAATAAGAAAGAAAAAACATTTGTTTTTGAAAGGTGGTACGCACATACAAAAGATACTGCTAATAAATGTACTTTTTGTCCTTGGTGGTATTGGAAAGAGGGGGCGAGCCCCGCCACAATATTAGAAATAGGAACTGTTTTTTTTTTTTTTTTTTTCAATTTGCATCTTATTTCTCAAAAGCTATTGACTTGAGACTAAAATAGTCACGCTTTAAATTAAAGAGCATACAATTACCTTTACAGCACAAATGGGGGCCTTCACAGCTTAAATCATTTGGCAAATGAAAGAAGATTGAAAACGGTGATCAAGGAAAATAGCTGGTTTTTAAGAAGCAAACATGATTATTTAAAGGAAGAGGGATTTAGTTTTTTCAAAAGTCGTTTTACGACAAATAACACCGTTACTGTTTAGTCTTTGCAATTTCCAACACTCTTAGAGTCGCTTAGGGACCCAGGGATTTACAAATAATTGGGATATCCGTCCTTCGGAGATGGTCACTCTCATAAGTAAAACATTTGAAGGCGGCAGGAATCACATATTTCACCATAAAGAAATGATGGGAAAGGCAGAGAGAAGCTTAATAATCCTTCCCTCCCCCAAGTCCGCAGTTAAAATTTTACAGTAATTTTGGTAGAGTAAATGTAAATTAAGAGAAGGATTTAGTGAAATGGAAAGTGTTTAGCGCAGCGTACAACGAATGAAAAGTTCACCAATGAAGTCTACCATTTCCTTTTATTATTATTTGTATCTTGCCTGTTAAGTCACTCGAATACGGACTCGTTAATATTCTGTTCTCTTGAATGACCTTATAACAGAGTTCTATGCAGCAGTTAATATGTTGACATGATTTAAATGACGGAAGTCAAATCAAGCAGTGAAGAAAATCTGCATACTAGTTAGCGAAAAAAAAAGAACAAAAGTAAAAAACAGCACCTTCAATTATTTCTCTTTTTTTCGCCGCTTCGTAGGTGCAGAGGAGAGCTCTTTCCCCCCTGTTTTCCTGTTATTATTGTGTTATGTTGTGTATCACAAGGTACTTAAGTGAAGATCAACCTATGTACTAAAATACAGAAACAATAATGAATGATTAATGTTGGTACTTAGTTTTTTTATTAAAAATTTATTTATTTTTTTTTTTGTATTTTCTAATAAAAAAAAAACAACTTAATAAATTCAAAAATTTGCTTATTTATTGCCTTTAAGGCGGAACAAAGTTCGCCGGGTCAGCTAGTTTCTGATATATTTATGTGTAATATCTGTATTGCTCAAGCATTAAAAATGACTTTCTTAAGCAATTTACTGTTAAAGATATGAACCTACTGAAAACCGTCAAAAAAAAAAAAGTATTTTTACGGCGTATTTATTGTATCTCGTATCGCTGTGTATTATTGTATCTTATATGTAATATAATTCTGCGTAAAAAATAGACCTATACCAACAAAAACATACAGGCAATTTATTCTTTAAAAAGAAAAAAGAATACGTTCATCTTCGAAACTCATTTTATCAGTAAGTACCTTAATTTGAGTACTTTCAATCTCGTTTTTTTAGAAATCTCCATGTAATGAGATTAAAGGTATCTACTCTCTTGCAAAATCCTAACGAAATTTTTTTTCTTATGAAGATGTATTTATTCTATCTAAAATATCGCCTATGAGAACAAAAATAATCCTCCTTGAAAAAAAATAACTCTTTTGATGTTTTCATGCTTAACTTCGTCTTTGATAAACATTTTTCATCATCAACTTAATCACATTACACGTTATTTCATTTAACTTCCTACCTGAAGCAAGTTTTTTTATCGAATGGTATTAAAGAATGCGTGATAATTGACATTAATTTGCTTTTTGATTGAAATATCCGAAGTTTATTTTAAGCGAGTGGAGTTTTCGCTCTTAAATTTATGTTTTACAAGGTTTTTTGAAATGTTAATTCTGTTTTTTTTTTTTTTTTTTTTTTTTTTTGTTATAAATAAAATAAAACCTTTGCAGAAACAAAATATTTTCTTTCCGCCATTTTGGTCTAAAAGAGAGATGGATAAATTTCTTTGAATGGAGAAATTTTCACCAATAATTGAGTTGTACCAAATCAAAACCAGTTAGTGCGTTTTTATTAAAAATACATTTTATTTAGACAAATAAAAGTTTAAAAGCTCTTTTACCGAGGGCCGCTATAGGCGAGGCGAGCCAATGCATCAAGATTAAGTTTCACCACTTTGGATCAAGCGCATGTTATGTCTTTCCTTGCGGTTGATGAGTGGTTGTCTTTTCTGGCAAGTTATCGCGTTTTGGTAATTTTTCAATGTGAGCAATTATTATTATTAGCATCACGCGACTTTTGAAAAGCTTGGCAATATCCGAAACTTTTCTGTGGAACCTTAGCTCCTCAAAAATGAAAAAATGAAAGTAAAAGAAGGTAAATGAATTGGATCTAAAGCGGTCGAACTTAAACTTGATGCGTTGGCCTGTCTATATAGCGACTCAAGACCTGTCCAATGAGACGTTTGCAATGACCGCGCAAAATTTAAATGTTTTACCTCTTTGGCTCATTTCTTAAATTGCGTGTCCTATTAAAAGTCTGCACTGTGACGTATTCAGGTTCAGAACCAATACGCACTTGATAATCCGTTCCTCAGTTTTAGGCAGGAATTCAAGTGAAACACCATTACAATCGCTTCGAATTGCAATCACTACTGGAAGTGAATTACATTATCATCAACTTAACTTGGCACCGACGTCACTACGGGTGGAGCCAATAAGAGCTCACAAGCAGTCAGCGATCTCCTCTTATTCGCCAAGTATGCTGTGACGTTTTATCTAGTTCGTTTTTCATAGGCAAACGTCACGCTGACGTCACGATGTTTTTATCAAGAAACGTTCTAATGTAATTCATTTCCATTAGCGATTGTAATTTGCGATCGCCTGTTTCACTTGAATTCCTGCCTTAATCTGCGTATCACCCCTATAAAAAATATACAATTCTGAAAAAAACGAGGAGTCAAGTGCCATCTTTTCAAAGACGGATTATAACTTATTATTATTAATTTTACGACTATTATTATTTAAGAATGATTGTTGAGCGTGCGTTACATGACAGAAATTTTGTTTAAAAAGTAGACCGTACAGCGCCGGGCAACGCAGTAAGCCTTGTTTAAAAACATTTATCACCAAGGCTTCTTTTGAAATTATCCCCCAGTTTCCAAAGTAATGTATCAAAAAAGAAAACATAAGCACATGGATCGCACACTGCAAAGAAAAGCTGTTGTTTTTACAGTATAATACTGGCAGCAGAGGTTCCTGTTTAAAACAGTAAAAGCACATTAATAAACTGTAGAACTAGCCATTTTACAGTTACTTACTGTAAACTAGCAATTCTACTGTTTATTACTGTCAAATTAGTAATTTTGCCATAAAATTATAGCTGTATTATACTGTAAAAACAATAGTATAATACTGGCAGCAGAGGTTCCATTTAAAACTGTACAATGCAAGGTAATAAACTGCGAAATTAGCAAATTTACAGTTTACTACTGTAACATTAGCAATTTTGTAGTTTATTACTGTAAAATTACTGTAAACTTAGCTGTATTATACTGTAAAAACATCTATTTTTAACAGTGCAGACAAACTGTTTGAGAATATCTTTTACACATTCTCTCGTAAAAGGATGCAAGTGATTGTTACAAGTATCTGCCAAAACCGATCTAGAATCTGAATATATAGGGTAAGTGCCCCAGTAGTCGGCCAGTCTCCAGTAGTCGGCCACAATGACATAAAACTCCTCATAAATAGTACATTTTAAATTCAAAATCAGATATGACGCATTCACACATTCATGTACCTATCCTCAATCATCAACCAGTGGCAGTTAAGTTTTGGGTACTTTTTTTTTGAATTAGTAATGAGTCATTTCATTTTGAATGGTGATTCAAAATGCTTCAAAGTCATTTCATTTTGAATCACCATTCAAAATGAAATGACTCATTACTAATTCAAAAAAAAAAAGTACCCAAAACTTAACTGCCACTGGTTGATGATTGAGGATAGGTACATGCCGTCATCCAAGATTGCGATTCTGCTAATTTTTCAGCTAAGATGATTCTGTGGCCGACTACTGGAGCATTAACTGGTGTTGACAACAGCTTGAATTTTACCATACATTTTTTTTTAATTTCTGAAACAAGTAGGTGGTTCACTATCAGAAAGGTTCATTCTAAAGTTTTACCTTGTTTTGTTGCTGTATTGATAGCTGAGTTATAGGTTAGCTAAGATCAACAAAAGATCTCTGAAATGGTCGACTACTGGTGCTTTTACCCTATATAAGTGATTGCTGAAGCATCTATAGTTGAACGTGTTTTTTTTTTATGCTGTATGAAAACGACTAAATTTAAATTGTAAAGAACAGTTTTCTGGATTTTTTTTCAAGAAAAACTCAGAAGCAAATTAGATAGGAAAGTTGACAAATGAACGAAACGTATATCAAATTGCAAAACTCAAAAAAAAAAATGCTTTTCAAACAACATTGAGATACAAAAAAAGAAAGTTTCAGAACATTTTCTATTTATTCGTTGAAAAAAATAAATAAATAAATCATGGAACGTAATAATGGCATTCTTTAAAATTCACTTTCATTCTCTAATTGGTACATTTTATTCTCAAATACCATTATTTAAGTTCATAAAACGAAAAGACACTAAAAACAAAAATTTCGAAAACAAAATCGGGCCTTTCGAAGCAATTTACAAAAAGACAGAGAAGGAACAAGAGAAAAAAAAGCTACTTTCCAGTGTGTTCGCCCACATTTCATTGTTTGCATTCATAAGAGCAGCAAATGGAAAAAGTTTCCGAGCATTAGCGTAACCATTATCAATGTCTCTAAACACACTTCTTTTAGACCTAATAAAAGAAACAAATCCGAGGGAAGAAGAGCTCCAAATGGATGGGTGATGGATTTTTCAATCATTAAAGGGCACGTTGTAAGGAGAAAGAGCAGCGAGGCTTAAAACTCTTGTATCTTGATTCCTGGCACTTAAAGACTGTTTTTCTAGGAAGGGGTCCTCTGCTAAATGATTAGAAATGGTTTTAGGTTTCACCTAGAGATCTCCAAGCACTTTTTGCCGGGCCCTTCTTTTTTCACTAAAAATTTATTTTGTCCCCTTCGACAATTCATACATTCTGTCCTATTGTTGCAGATTATTTAAAAACCCAAATTTTATGTAAAGTTGTTTTTTACATCGAAACATACACTGGTTATCATAAATTAAGGAAAAATAACAAAAGTCGCGATAACTCCCTGAAAAATAATCCAAATCATACAAAATTTGGATATGCTGTTAAGTAAGAGTTGCTCTGTAAAACTATGTTATGCAAATTAGTGGCGCTGCAATCGGATTACGTCATCTTCGAGGAGCTTAAAAAACCACGTTTGAGAGTAAGCCTATAAATCTCGCCGTGATACTACCAAAAGAAACCTGAGATGGCCAACTCGTAGCTATGACTTCTAGGCGTCATTTACCCGCAGAACTAAGATGCAGAGCCATTGGGAGATAAGAGGCAGGACAAAGTCTAACAGAAGTGGCCAGGTGGCTAATTGTGAGTCCTTCTGTGGTTCATAGACTTTGGAGCCAATTTTTAACCACAGGTTCGGCATCCAGGAGGTTCAGTCAAGGACGGTCAACAGCTACGACGGGCGCTGATGACCGATATTTAAGGTTATGGGCACGCAGGAGTAGCTCTGCTACTCCGACTCGTCTCAGATCCTCTCTGGCTGCAGCCACCGGAAGGTTGGTGCCAACTTCTACCGTGCGTAGAAGGCTTCACGAAGGTGGTCTGTATGCGAGACGACCAGTTATTTGTTTGCCGTTGTCATCATCAGGCCATAGGAGGGATCGTTTGCAGTGGGCACGACAACATGTTCATTGGACGCATGACCAATGGAGGGTTGTACTCTTTACGGACGAGTTTAGATTTAGTCTAGAAAATGATAGTAGGCGTCATTTGATATGGAGGGAACAAGGAACCCGTTATTATCCGTCAAACATTCGCGAAAGAGATGCATACGGAAGAGGCAGTGTCTGTGTTTGGGAGGGCATCTCTTAGGGTGGACGCACAGACCTCCATGTCTTTCCCAGGGGAACCATAAATGCTCAAATTTATAGGGAGGACATCCCTGATACTTATGTTCGCCCATACGCTGAGGCAATAGGTGATGCATTCCTGCTTCAGGACGATAACGCAAGACCGTACCGAGCTCGCATCATAGACGATTAACTGGAACACGCTACAATTCTGCGCATGGAGTGGCCAGCTCGTTCCCCAGACTTGAATCCTATCGAGCACGTTTGGGACGCTTTAGGGAGACGTATTGCTGCCCTCAAACCACCCCCTCAAAAGCTTGCCCCGCCTGCTACTGCTTTGCAAGATCGGTGGCGCTTGCTTCCTGTAGAATTGATAGACCAAATAATTGACAGCATCACGCATCGCTGCTCGTGCTGTATTGCTCTTAGAGGGGATCATATACCATATCGAAGGTAGTTCTCCAATATCAAACTGCCACCTCAAATTCGTTCATTTTGCAAGTGCATTATTTTTTATAATACCATAATTGTCTGGTAATTTCTTTCTATGTTATTTTTTACCTTACTATGTGTTGTACAATGTGGCCAAGTTTCATAAAAATATACAAGTAACTTCTTGAGTAAACGTCATTTTTGTGATTTTTCCTTAATTTTTGATAACCAGTGTATTTTATTATTTCATTATAAGAATATTTACAGTTATACTAAAATTAAAGAAATCATACTAAATATGGCAAAAGATAGATGTTCAAAATGCCATTAAATAACACAGATAAATAACACAGATATACTTGGGTTAATTCCTGGCACTTAAAGACGTTTTCTAGGAAGGGGTCCTCTGCTAAATAATTAAAAATGGTTTTAGGTTTCACCTAGTGATTTCCAAGAACATTGTGCATGTGCCCTTCTTTTTCACTCCAAATTTTTGTCCCCTTCCTGATTTCATAGATACTGACCTGTGTTATAATACATTTAACCCTTTAACTGCTCCTGGCGTATATATACGCCCGACTCGACCGATACGTTCCCTGCCGCTGGCGTATATATACGCCTGTCGGAAGTACGATTCTCTTTTTTGCGAAAATGTCTGACAGTGATGAGAGTGATTTTGATGACTATTTTCCGTCATCTTCAGGATCATAAAAGTCGCAATATGATAATGCGTTAGATGAAGAGGATTCTGATTGCGATTATTCACTGAAAGAAGCCCGACATTGAATACGACTGGGTAGGAAAAATTTAAAAATGCATCGAGAAAATGTATTGTTTGCTGAAAAGCAAAAGTTCTTCGTGAAACCCGCTACCAATGCAATGAATATGATGTTGGTTTATGTGTTCCCCTGTGGCAGAAAGCTGCCGACACGGCGACATTGTCGCAGAATCAGGGAGACAGTGTGCAGAAAGCTTTTTGTGATTGGGAGCTAAAAAAGGGCTAAGAAAAAAAGTAATATAAAACAGCAACCAGAAAAAAAAAAAAAAACCTATGAATCTATAGTATTAGATTTAACCATTTTATAAATATAAACTCCTTGTGGTACTGTAAGAATGTTGCATATATATTTATTATTGAAGAATATTCTAGTGTTGCAGAAAGAAATTTGTGTTAGAAAATTTGACGCAGAAAGCTGAAAAAAAATCTGCCACAGGGATTTGTTCAACATTGTTTTAGGAAATGTCACACAGGAGATAAATTCTAACATCTGTTCATTACACTGTTGTTCTGAACATTAAATTTTGAATTTTGGTTCCTTTTTTTTCACTTTCTTTTTCTGTGAAAGTAAAAAGGCAAAAACGCACCTCTTTTTCTTCCTCCAATACACGGCACTGGGGAGCGCATCTCGTCAATTTTCCTCGGCAGGTAAGGGCTTAATGCTTTAAAAAACACATATTTTATGTAACGTAGACTTTATGCACCGAAACGTATTTAGTTATCATTATACAGTAAAACTTCGGATAACTCGACAACTTCAGTAAGTCGATGATTGGTCCAATGTTAATTTCAATGGGTGTAAACCTCTTTAACTTGATACGACGTATAGAGGTTTATTAACGTTATTTAACGACGTATAGAGGTTCCTGTAACGCCCACATTTACAGGAACCTCTATACGTCGACATCCACTTGCCATTTTAGTCCACTTTTTGCTACCGTTTAAATTAACCCATTAATGGGTTAATTTAATGGTTACAAATAGTGTTTAATGGACAGGAAAAATAATAAAAAAAATATTATGTAAAAAATTATTTTTTTTATTAAAGAAGGAAAAATTGTCCCTTAAAAGTTACGATAGACCCCAGAGGGTACATACTTTTTTTACTAAAATTGTTTTCTGGCTACGATATAATATTTAAAAAGACATTTTATAAGAAGAAATAAAATCAGCAATTAACATAAACTGGGAAGCTGGGAATAACTTTGAAAACTTAGCTTTTTTTCTTGAGATTGTGAACTGTGTCATTTTTGATATAGATCATATTAAAACTGCTACAGAGCACACTTTACAATGGTTATGGGCTGCAATCTGTTAATAACGAATTGAAATAACCAAGGTACTAATTGAACACAATTATTTGGTTGAAATGTTCATTTTGGGGAAATTCAGACCTTCTTTTGGACCGTCCCTAAAAAGGGGCATTTCATTTGAATTTGAAACTTTTGAAGAAGATTTGACCTCTCAAAACACTTGGCGTACGATGTAGCAAATGGGGGATTTATTCCATAGTGGGAATGCCCTTAGTGGGCTCATACTGCAATTCCATTCTCAAGTCCAGAGCTTGAAAACGCAACCTTGTGGTGATTTATGAAACTACCGACAAAGGTAAAATACTGCGTTCCACGTGAGTGGCAGCGGTGAAACGTTTTTTTTCCTATTTGCTTTACTAAGTTTTTAAGAATATAGAAAAATTCCTCACTAAGTTAATTGTGGATTACCATATGACAAGTGAGTTTCATTACTTTCAAAAATTATTTGCTTACAATACGTTATTTACTTAGCCTCAGACTTATTAACGATCAATAAACCTAAATCCAAAATTTCGTCTATATCCGTGACCCTCAAGTTTGATCCATCACTTTGGTCGTTAGCTTTTAAGTGATAGCCTAGCACCCTGAAATCTCTGGAAGATGTCTAAATAAAATGAAAAGAAAATCATCTATATCAATATTTAGTACAACAGTATTTAAATTTAATTAATTTTTTGAGCAAAATTTTCGATCGTAATATAGCATCTAGTTCGGAGAGACGAAATAATTGATAATTGCTGTTTTAAACCAAGTTTTTAAAACCATATATCAAATAAAAATAAATATCCTATGGCAATTTAATCCTTGTGACTTTATGTAACAATATTTCTTTTATGTTCACACTTTAAATTTTTTTTTCCATAACTACTTTTTTTTATCATCATACTTTCTGAACCGTGAAACGTGCTCTCTAATTTACTTACACGTTCCGTTGCCTTAGAAAATGAAAATACCACTAAAAACGTTTCGTTCCAATAAAAGTAAAATGGTTACTGATTATGTAGTATCCATGGTAACGATTTTTATACTCTCATTTATATTTTCTGGATTTTTCTTTTTCTTCGATTTCGCAGCCGATATAAAAATAAGTGAGCCTGTGTTTTATGGTGAGCAATAAAATGGAACAACAATGGCTGGAGAACTTTTTGAAATGCGTATTCGAAATGTCGACTAAAACTCTTCGACAGATCATTAAAGGTCTTTTATAAACTTCATATGAGACATTAATTTGCTTTTTTCTTCTTCTTCTTCTGCTCGAGTTTGTATTTCGTCGTTTTATGGAGATTTAAAATGCAGATTAATAGGTTATTTCATGCGTAAGGCAAATTAATGAAATGCTTTTATGGGTTCAATTACTTTTTTTTTTGTTGGTGATTTTTTTAAACGCGCACAATTCGAATAATAATTTATTCCTTTTTATAGCATTACGGAAATTGTACTCGCTTGGAACTCTACCTCTAACGTTTAATGAAACTATAGATAGTAAAATCAATAATAAAAGTTGTTTAGGTAACCATTCTTTTCATGTCACAATTTAAGTATTAGGAAATAAAATAGACATTTAAGTATTAAAAAAATTCCCCTTTTTGTTTTGAAAATATCTAGCATTAATTTTGCTTTGTTGCATATATATCACTTTAACAGGCCATTCTATTTTTAATACTTTTATTAGTTTCAGTTGTAGGTTTGTATGTAACTCTGAATAAAAAATAAAATTCGCGTTATTTGCAAATATAAAAGTAATATATTTAATACTATTATTAATACTAAAGGCTAAACTATGTTACATTTTGATGTACCAGTATTATAAGTATTTCAGTTGTTTGTATGTAGCTATGAATAAAAGATAAAATTCACGTTCTTTACAAATGTAAAAGTAATATATTTAATACTATTATTAATACTAAAGGCCAAACTTTATTGTATAAACTATATTATTTATGTATTACATATTGATGTATTGATTATAAGTGCATCTAAAAACGTATTTTTTAGTTATTTAAACAAATTTAAAGATTAGCATAAATAAAAGATAAAGGGTGTAGTTATTATCTGAAGCAAATTAAGTTGTTTATTAAACAAATTCCATTCTGTTCCGAGGTCTTTTTTTATTGATTTCTTTATAATTAACGTATTCCAAATACATTAATGAAGATATTTGACTTCCATTAAACTATCGACTATAGTTTCATCGAAATAGTCTTTTATCATATTGATCAATATTTACAACATTGTCGGAAAGGCAGATATTTAACCCCTTCCCGCTCGCTCCCGTCAAAGTCACGGGCTTAGTTTTCGCTCTTTATTTCTCGCTCCCTTGATATTTCCGTACTGGAGTGTTTGTGTAGCAATGCGTCAATTAGAATGAAACAAATTCATTTCTTTTGCCCGAAAACATTTTACTTCTCATTTTATACAATAGATAGCAGCAGCAGGATTTTTTCATTAAATTATTTTTTAATGTTTAACTCATTAATTCCTGACTTTTTTTTTTCAAAGATATTTTGTATACTGGTTACAAATAGTGTTTACTGGACAGGAAAAATAATTTTAAAAATATTATGCGAAAAATCACTTTTTTATTAAGAAAAGAAAAATCGGCCCTTAAAACGTTACGATAGACCCCAGAGGGTACATACTTTTTTACTAATTTTTTTTTCTGCCTACGATATAATATTTAAAAAGATATTTTATAAGAAGAAATAAAATCAGCAATTAACATAAACTGGGAAGCTGGGAATAGCTTTGAAAAATTTTTTTCTTGAGATTGTGAACGATGTCATTTTTGATAAAGATCGTTTTTAAATTGCTACAGAACACACTTTGCAATGGTTATGTGCTGCAATCTGTTAATAACGAATTGAAACCATACCAAGGTACTCATTGAACACTATTATTTGGTTCAAATGTTCATTTTGGGGACCCTTTTTTGGACCCTTTTTTGGACCGTCCCAGAAAAGGGATGCTAGGCATTAATGGGTTAAAACACATATTTTTTGAATTTTCCTTGCTTGCTGGAAAACCAACATTAAACCATTGTAACCCTGAATATTGACTTTTCCTTATTTTATTATTTTTTTAATTACAAACTGAAAACAAGTCAAAAAATGTAAAATAAATCTATATTTTCTTCATGCATAAAATTTTAAATAATTTTGAGGGATAAAAAAATATATGCACTTTTACGACCATTTTCTTGAAAATTGACCGATTGTAGAGGAGCTAAATTAAAAAACTAAGTTTAGTTAATCTTGTTTTTTATGCGATTACTTCTAAATCAGGTGTGTAGGTATTTTTTGAATTACTGGGAGATTTGGGACAATCTAAAATTATTAGGTGATCAATATGCATGCAATACTTTGGAGTAGTAGTAATAAAACGTTTTTCGAAGTAATGTAAGTGTATATTTACTAAAACCAAAGAACATTTAGAGTCCTGCGGAATACCGTTAATTTGCACGAACACTGCTTTCAAATTTGTTGAAAATAATAATAATAATAATTAGAGTAGATCAAAAAGTTTTAATCAATCCCCAAAACTAAGTTTAAGTTTTCAAATTAAGTAAGAACTTCTTTAGACTGGAAATAACTAGGGTAAGTGCTCCAGTAGTCAGCCAGTCTTCCAGTAGTCGGCCACAATGACATAAAACTCCTCATAAATAGTACATTTTTAATTCAAAATCAGATATGACGCATTCACACATTCATGTACCTAACCTCAATCATCAACCAGTGGCAGTTAAGTTTTAGGTACTTTTTCTGAATTAGTAATGCGTCATTTCATTTTGAATGGTGTGCCCGTCATCCAAGATTGCGATTCTGCTTATTTTTTAGCTAAGATGATACTGTGGCGACTATTGGAGCATTTACTAGTGTTGACGACAGCTTGGATTTTAACATAATTTTTATTTTTAATTTCTGAAACAAGTATAGGGGATTCACTATCAGAAAGGTTCATTCTAAAGTTTTACCTTGTTTTTGTTGCTGTACTGATGGCTGCAAGTTCTAGGTTAGCCAAAATCAACAAAAGATCTCTTAAATGGCCGACTACTGGAGCACTTACCCTATAATTGGGGGAAAAAAAACTTTTCAATCAAATTAGTAAATGCTATGAATTTTATTATCTTCAAGTTAACCAACTGTCTAATCTTTTATCGATCAACCTTCCTCGCATTTGCGCATGCCTGAGATATCTTCTGATTTTCCTAAAACAGCGGGCGAATAAAAAGTAACATTCAACCAGGAAGTAAAAACTGAAAGCACCGGCAAGTGCGTCTCCTATAACCTATCACCCCTTTTTCAAATGGAAGCGTTCATGCCTGCCAGGCGCGCCTTCCAAGGTTGGACAGTAGGACCAGTTTATTATTCTTTATAATTAAGGAGTAGTATTTAACATTTTCACAAAAATGCTAACAAGGTAGTTCATATAAGAGTCCGAGCCACAAGTAAAATACTGGAATTTCAAATTTGTTTCGTGAAATTTAGGATTAATTTTAAGGTACGGGAAGGACTAAGTTCGTAACTTAGTCTTTTTTGCTGAGATCAAAAATTTTTTTAAACGATATTAGTGTAGGAGAAGTGTTTTTTTGTTAGTAAAAGGACAAATTAAGTATAGGACTATAGTTCAAGAAGAGGACCTTTAGGGGACTTTTTTCCTTCCTACACCATAATACTGTCTGTTTTTTACTTCCTTTTACGTAGTAAAGGCAGTATTGTGATCGCGAAAAAAAAATCACTCAAATTTGAGTCTACATTTTGATTTTGCTCACCCCCGAATGAATGTTCAGTAGTTTTTTCGACCTGTCAGCACGTGTATATGTACCTACCAACATATAAGCAGCAGAAAAATCCTTTTCAACCACCCCCGAGTTAATTACGACGAGTTTTCTCGTGACGTCTATATGTACGTATGTGCGGATGTATGTGGGTCGCATAACTCAAAAACTATATGCCGTAGAAGCTTCTAGCTTGGTATCAAGCTCTGAGGATGGTCTAGTTGTGCACCTCCCCTTGTGGTTGCATTTGAATGTTCCCAAGGGGGTGTTTTACCCCTTTTTTGGGGTAAATCAGTGTTAATTTCAATGCAGATTCAAGTGATATGAATTGGCGCGACCACTTGGCGATATGTCGCCAAGCTTTTGGTCGCCAAGTGTTTGACGCCAACTTGGCGACATATCGCCAAGTTGGCGACAAATACGGCGAAAAAATTATTTTTTGAATTTGGGTTCAATTTGGCGCTATTGGCGATATTTTGCGAAAAATTCACTGAATGATTTTAAAATCAGCAATATTTAGAAAATTAACCATTGTAAAATATTTTTTGCATTGTTTCGCAGCAGATTAGGGAAGTAAATATTTGAATTGTTACCTTGCTCACTCCAAGCACTTTTTTTAACTCTTAAGGCAACTACTAAGAAATTTACACGTAAAAGGAAGTAGTGTGGGGTCCATACCAGATTTTTTTTTTTTTTTTTTGGTAAAATCTTCCTCCCATTTTTTGCGCATACGTCAGCTCTTCCCTGATCTTACCAAAACGGGGTGACAGGCAAGATAACAACTCAGGGGGAAGGATAATAAGAATCATTTTGTGCCGCATCAAACAACGTAGAACGATGCTAATTTTAAAAACATAGTTTCGTTGAATATGTCAAAAGGGTAGCAAATGCAAGTTTCAAATTGAAAACTTCGGAAAGTCATCACCCACATTTCATTTCATTTCATTTCACCCTCCAGGGTCCCCCGTACCTACCACAGCTTAGTGGTTTAACCGGGATAGGGCCCTGAAGAGCGCTCTGTTCTTAATTTTGAACCAGAACCTAGGGTCGAGCAAACCATAGGCCCTAGCACCCCCAGAGGTATCGTTTCACTTGGAGGACTTTGTGACCACGACATTTTTAACGCCTCCCAGTCACCATTAATCAAGACGGTGGATCTTTGATCGGCTGGGATCGAACCCGGGTCCTTTCGGACACGAGTGCGATGCCTTACCGATCGGGCCAACCCATCACCCCCTTTTTAAAGTGGAATGGTTCGCGAGTGCCAGGACGGACAGTACTAAGGGCCCTGCTCCACATCAGCAGAAAACGCGACCGAAACCGAAGGCAGAAACCGAAAATCCGGGTACTTTCCATGGGAGTACCGTTTAATCCGTTTTACGTTTCTGCTTTATTTTTCTGCTTTACGTCAGTGTGGAGCAGGGCCCTAACAGCTCCAATGGTTAGGGAATCAGTTACTTGTGAGTTATAGAGCTTACTTTAAAAGGGCTCTTGTTGCGAAGTTCATGCGCTGCCATTTTGTTTTAGAGTATATTTGGAAGCAAGGGCGGATCCAGAAATTTTTCAAGGGAGGGGCGATTAATTTTTCCAACTTACATTTAACTATGCATATTGGGTTACAAGTGTTGATCGCGAAGGATTCGTACTTCAATTCCGAAACATTTCCGGGGAGAGCTCCAAACCTTCTTCCTCCAACTTCATAAAAACTCCAATAAGTTTGCATTTTTGGAACTTCAATATCGAAACATTACCGGTGAAGAGTCCCCCAAGGGAGGGGCGATCGCCCCCATCGGCCCTCTCTTGTATCCGCCCCTGTTTGGAAGTAAGTACGTCTTTACGGTGTTTTAAGGTATTTGCGTTAGATTCTGGATATGTTATCAGTTATATGGATTTTTTAAAATGAAGTTTCAGTGTTTTACAAGGTCTAAAGGACTGGCTTCACATCAGCAGAAAACCAACCAAAGGCAGAAACCGAAAATCCGGGTACTTCCCCGGTGTCGTTTACCAAAAGTACCCAGATTTTCGGTTTCGGTCAGTTTTCTGCTGATGTGGAGCCAGGCCCTAAGTCATTCACTTTTCAAGGACATCTTAACCCTCGTGGGTTCCTTGGGGTCATATGTGACCCCAATGCAATTTCGGTTTAATATATCTTGTTAATCAACCATTTGTTTTTAATGGCATTTTGTGGCTTTTATTCTTTTAGTTTTCTATTCAAAATAACGCTATTATTGTGTTTTATTTTTCCCGAATTGCATTTTTTGCACACAACACCCTTGGGGTCACTTCCCCTGAAGGCCAAAAAAAGTGGACGTTGCAACTTTTGTTCAAGAGAACTGGACAGAAAATGCAATGAAAAATGTCATAAATGTTTGAAATTCACTTGTAAAAATCATGTTTTTTCAGGTCTGTAACAGATGTAAATAAATCTACAGTTATTGTAAGTTTTGCTCTAAAATTATAATTTTAATTCATAAACTAAATTTTACTTTAATTGTATCTTTTTATTTTTTGTTTTTTTAGCATTAAAAAGTGTGTGAACTTAAATAATGCATGTAACATTCAATAATTATAATGAATTAATTAAAGGAAGCATTGGGGTCGTTTATGACCCCAAGGGTCTTGAGTGTAACTGAAATGGGAGGGACCCACGAGGGTTAAGTAATAGTGGACTCGCAACAAAATGTTTAAGAACCATTATTTTAAAATTCAGACAAGGTGTGTCAGTGACCATTTTTAATTTTCCTCATTTTTTATGTGTCAAAGTAGGTCATGAGAAATGAACATTCTGAAGTTTTTAGCCCCCCAAAAAAATTTTGTTCGCTCGGTAAAAATTCCCAAATTTTTATGTTATGCAGCGCTTTTTTGGTAAAATGGCTGAAAGACGCATTTCAGTGCGCTATAGTTTTTTACAGAAACGCCACCCTATGGTTATGTTTACATTTATTGATTGTACAATGTGTATTTATGAGGACGCCATAGTTATTTGGGTTGGGGTGTATTGCTTTCTTTAGTTAAGGGGTCGCCAAGTATGGTTTTTAGACCACTTTCGCTCGACTTTGAACTGCGTTATTTCCCCCCTAAAAGCAACCCCCCGAATTTTTTTAACATATACTGAAAATTTATACTATGAAGAGAATATGTGGTGCGAAAATTGTTTCATATCTCATTGCTTTGAAGAGACAAAGACTTAGACATTTTTCAAATTTTCAAAATTTGCGGTTTTTTGGTCGCATTTAACTCAAAACAGCAACTGTAGGGGAAAAAAAGCTTTTACGGATTATGGAACCTACAGATGTGTAGAATAACGTGAAAAAGAAAGTTGCGTGGGATCTCGTCTCGTTTTCAAGAAAATATTTTTTTTTTGTAGCTCATTTTAATGCTTTTTTCTCATAGTAAAATGTGTCCATCGAGTAGGTCAGATCTGCTGAAACTTTAAGTATATAATAATGATGTATTTAAATTTGTATAGGGAAAGAGAAAAAGACTAAAAACACCTAATTTTGTCTAAATTTTTAATTTTTAGTTTTTTAATTGCACTTAACTCAAAAAATGTGCAATCATGAGATAACTATTGAATGCACATATTACTAGCTTTGAAATATTGAAAAAAGAAAAATCTTCAGATGTATTCTAGTGGGAGGTCACTGTAACCTCCCGAAAATTTTCATGAGCGAAAAATTTTTGCTGATGATTCGGCAAACTTGGCAACAATACTGCAACATTGAAATTTTCTATTTATTCATTTTTTACATGTTCTGATTATTTTTTGTATATTATATAATACCTGCATATGTGTAAAATGACGTAAAAAATAAAGCGGCCAGGGGTCTCTTCTAGTTTTACAGAAAAAATGTAGCAGATTTTAGTACGTTCTCCCGTAGTAAAATGTATCCAGTATGTAGGTCAGATCTGCTAAAACTCAAAATATATGATAATAATTTATGTATGTGTGTAGGGTAATTTTTGAGTGTATAGTAACAGTGAAAAAGAATCACATCACTTAATTGTGTCTAAATTTTTAGAACTTTTAGCTTCTTATTGCAATTACATCAAAAAAAGATAAATCGTTACTGAGGGAATTAATGAATTTACATATTACTAGTTGTAGTCGGCAATGACTGGAAATGTTCGAAAAAGTAAATACTGTGAGGTATTTTTAGAGGCTCCATAATGAGAAGTCAAAGGAGGTCACTGTGACCTCCAGAAAAATTTCATACTCGGAGAATTTTTCTGAAGATTCAGCAACTTTGGAAACAATACTGCAACATTGAAGTTTTCTATTTATTTATTTTTCACGTGTGGGCTTGATCGTATTTTATAATTCAGAAAAATTAGGAAATTCTTTTGGCAAATTAAAAACATCTTCTTGAGAAGTATAAGATACTCATGGACACTGGAACTTAAATTTTTGCAAAATTTGATACAAAAAGCACACGCGAGAGAAATGTATCATTAAAAAATCTCAATTTTGCAATACTGTTTCCAAATTTTCCTAATCGTCAGCAAAATTTTTCGATCATGACATTTTTCGGGAGGTCACTGTGACCTCCCACTAGAATACTTCTGAAGATACCTCACCGAATTTACTTTTTCCAATATTGCAAAGCTAATAATTTGGGCATTCAATAATAGTATCAGGATTTCACGTTTTTTGAGTAAATTGCCATTAAAAAACTACAAATTATAAAAATGTAGACAAAATTAAGTGTTTTTAGTCTTTTTCTCTTTCCCTATACAAATTTAAATACATCATTACTATATACTTAAAGTTTCAGCAGATCTGACCTACTTGATGGACACATTTTACTATGAGAAAAAGCATTAAAATGAGCTGCAAAAAAAAATTATTTTCCTGAAAACGAGACGAGACTCCACGCAACTTTCTTTTTTACGTTATTCTACATATCTGTAGGTTCATAACAGTTTCATAACAGCTATTCATAACAGTTTTTTTTTTCTAGGGTTGCTGTTTTAAGTTAAATGCGATCAAAAAAACCCAAATTTTGAAAATTTGTTAAATATCTAAGTCTTTTTCTCTTCAAAACAATGAGATATTAAATAATTTTCGTACCACATATTCTCTTCATAGTATAAATTTTCAGTATATGTTAAAAAATTTCGGAGGGTTGATTTTAGGGGTAAATAAAGCAGTTAAAAGTCGAGCGAAAATGGACTAAAAACCATACTTTGCGGCCCCTTAACTAAAGAAAGCAACACACCCCAACCCAAATAACTATGGGGTCCTCATAACTACACACTGTACAATCAATAAATGTAAACATAACCATGGGGTGGCGTTTCTGTAAAAAACTACAGCGCACTGAGATGCATCTTTCAGCCGTTTTACCAAAAAAGCGCTGAATAACATCAAACTTTGGGAATTTTTACCGAGCAAACAAAATTTTTTGGGGGGGCTACAAACTTCAGAATGTTCACTTCGCATGACCTACTTTGACATATAAAAAAATGAGAAAAATCAAAAAAGGTCACTGCCAAAATTTCCCTTTTTTTGTTCGATTTTCAAAATAGTGGCTCTTAATGCAGCAATATTTCTTGAGTTAATCTGGAAATGTTTTATGTATTAAAAATGTCCATATATAGCTGCAAAACCACAACTATATAAAGTTTTTTTTTTTTTCGTCTTCTTTTTTACTTACTATGTTGATTGTCCATCTTGAGATGCTATTTTTTTTATAACGCGTCATTTTCTTATATAATACTCTCTGCTAAAGTTAAAATTTATTAAAATTCCTGTGCATTGCATTTCCCAAACCGGTAAATGTATTTTAAATCCTTGTGTGAAAAGCACATCTGCATAGCTTATCCACTCTGAGATTTGTATTTCTAAAAGATTCTTTTTTCTAATTCATACTTCTTATCAATAAGCGATACGAAAACAAAATTACTTTTGATGTTATCGCTCAAAGATATGGAAGAACCTTTTGCCTGAAGTTGTCGGATCCAGGAATGAAAACAAAAAAGGAAACACCGTTGGATTAATTTTGTAGTTAAATCTCAAAGAATTACTGTGAGTAAAGTCATTTTTTCAAAAGATTTTTTTTCTTTTCGTACTTGAATGATATAAGGAATTGTTCTGACTAATTAAAAGCAGAATATTTTTGCTAAATGAAATATTATCTCTTTGTCCTAAATGAGACGCTACATTTGAACACGTTTGTACTTATTACTAATATTTTACATTCATACATTTTTCGGAGACTTAAAGTACTAAGTTATCAACTTTACGCACCAAGTATTCCTTCCTTCCCTTCCAAAAATCAGTACCAAATGAGTTTAAAAACGCATATTTCGCACACTCTTAACTAGTGATGTGCCGTATCGTTAAACCCATTTATGCCCAGTAGCCTAAAAACGGGACGCTTGTTAGTTACTGCATATAGAAACCTGTAATGGGTATATCATTTTACTAAAGCTGTTTTTCACAAGTTAAATATTTCTTCTTGAGAAAACCAGTTAGAACCACTATTTGGACATCAGTTTATTTATTGACAGCTATTTTTGGAAAAACCAGTCAAGCAACGATCCAACATGGGTAGCCACAGAAAGTATTTTTTTTTTGCGATTTTATTTTTCATAAAACTAAACTATTTTAAAATGATTTGCTTAAAATGGATCACAGATGCCTTCTGTAATGTTACTTTGCAAAAGTAAAGTGCAAAAAGTAAAGTGGTCGTATTTTGCTCACATAGCTGCAAAATATCCCATAAACAGGACGTTAAATAACTTAATAAATATGGCAACTGCGAACTATTTCAAGCCTAAAATGTATGTAAACCATTCGAAATAAGAGTTTTAAGCAGATAAAAATTTTAAAAAATTGTTAAAAAAAACTTGAGCATAAATGGGTGAATAATACAGATTCGCGGATACGGATAATTCGTGTTTAGATCCGCGGATACCGATACGGATCTTAACTTTTTCAATGCCGGTCCAAGAGTAAAATTGCCAACCTGTTTTCATGTGACAGAAGGTACCCTAGAAAAGAAAGAGGCACATCTTCTTTGACCCTCTGAGGGGTAAGCTATTACAGTTTTTGAAATATAATTAATACACAGGATGACTGGTTTTAATTGCTCATCCTGATATAGATTTGATAGTAAAAAAAATATCATCACTTTCTTTCGCAAGGGTTGGTATGGCCCAATGATCAATATTACTTGCTCATTTTTTTCGCGTATTACCATATCGCACCCTTGCTACAAAAGTGCCATAACTCAAAAATTGTAATTTTTGAGTTATGACCGTCATTAGACGTAGTTGACACGTCTTTACCAATCTTCAAAAGAGCCAGAAGTTGCATTGAAAAAACAGCCGCCAAAAGGCAGCTATGGCGTTTTTTTGTTATCAAGATGCATAGGACCCCTTCCACTGAAATGCCACATCTTGAGTTGTCGTCCAGCCGTCGTAGAGTAACGTGCGTAACTAACGATCATAGTTTGAGATGTATTGGTCTTCATATTGACAAATTCAAAAATACTAAAATGTACCTAGTTAGCCCGGGAACAGTTTTTTTGCAATTCCTGGAAAACGTAGTTTTTTGAGTTGTGGTACTTTTGTAGCAAGGGTGCGATATCTGTACCTCAGAACCAGATTAACGTAAATTCATTTTCGTCACTTTTCAGTAGAAGGCGAAAACGATTGTCGGATGCATGCAATGGATGGGACTCGCGCTCATTTAACGCCGCTAAATAATTGTGAATTAATTTCTTTTATAGAATAACGTTCTCATGGGTCGATGCGGAATAAGATTCTATATCTGTTGCAGTAATAAAGTGAAAATCGCCATTTTTGGACTTACGTCGTTCTTGTTCTGAGGTACAGATATTTTGTAACACTTAGCTCTGATAACAGTTCTGAATTCATATTTATTTTCAGACGAGAAGCTAAGAGATGGCACAAATGATCCCATACATTTTACCTCTACTCTTAGGAAGAACTTTTGATCTGGACAAAATGCAAGTTGGCATCGATATTTTTCCAAAAAGTGTCATTTCTGATCCAACTGTAAGTATTGAAAAATGCCCGTTGTTCTCTCCTTCGTTGATGAAAGCACTAAGGTGGAATAATATAAGTTTAACACATTTATGCCCAAGTGTTTTTTAACATTTTTTTTTTTTTTTTTCAATTTTTATCTGCTTAAAACTCTTACTTGGAATGGTTTACATGAGCTAATATTTAGAAAAGTGCCAATTTGAGTCCCAAGTGAATTTTCACTAGTATTTCAATAACTAGTTAAAAAAAATAAGAAGATAACTTTTGCTTTCATTTCATCTAATAACATCAGAAAAAAAATTTTTTTTCAGAAAATATTGTTTTTATACATCAAAAATCAGATCGGTAACATGTCCCAAGTAGCAAATCTTAGCATGCAAACAGGTCGTGCGCACTTTCTAACTTCCCGCAAAAAAACGCACTTGTACAAAAAACGATTCTATTTTTACCCCTTTGTTAATATTTTACTTCATTTTTGTTTTAATCGATTCCTGATTTTCTAGCCGATGCGAAATAAGCGTGTCCCAAGTTCCGCCGTCAGAGTGGTAACAATAACTTCCGATCTATGTTTAGGCTCCCAAAATCATTTCCTGCACCTATACCACGTGATACTGAGTACCTGGTGGGATGTTTTATCGAATCGTAATTAAAAATTTGCATTTCTGCATCTAAAATTGTAGGTAAGATTTTTTAAAGTGATTTTATAAAATGTGTGTCATTTGAGTCATCAGATCGGTAACACGCGCTAAAATGCGCAGTTTTTATTATTTTAAAAATTATTTTATATATAAGTATAGTCCTTTATTACAAGTGAAAAAACCACGTGTTTGATTTTGGTTTAGTGCGATCGACTCGGAAATAAATAAAAAAAAAAACTTTGTCAGTTTGTCAGATCGGTAACAGTCAGAGCGGTAACATTGAAAAACAGCGAATATGTTACAGAACTAACTCACACGTTTCAGAATTATAAAAAGCAAAAATCATAGCTTTTAGCCATATATATTGAAAATTTTTGTTCTTAAAAAATGAAAAGCAATTAGTTTTAGTACAATTGCTTCATTTGTGGTTTGTATGACCTAACAATAGAAGTTAGTAAAATAAGAAAAATTGACACTGCAGAAATTAAGTTAATTAATTATTTTATTTTATTTATTTATTTATTTATTATTATTTTTTTTTTCCGGTGCTTCAATTTCTCATAACTTCGTTAAATAACTGGATAATAACTAGCATGCTAAATTTGAATTTCTGATCAAGAAATTAAATTTCCTGCAACTAATTAAGGAAAAGCAAGCAGCAGAGTTTGTGTGTTGAAAAAGTAGAAGTTGTGTGTTGTTTCAAAACAAAACAAATGTTTTATTAGCTTGGATTTGGTAATCTCATAATTTATTTTATCTAAAAACCTTATCGCTCATTTTTATTTCCAAGAAATGCTTTTTTAAAATGCAATTTGATTTTTTAGCCCAATATATATATTTTAATATAATTATCTTAAATCTATGTTAAAAATGCAAGGAAACGATATCATATTTAGAGATGTTAACGAAGACTGAAAGCATAAACTCAAATATGTAGCTCATATTAACATCAGATCTGTAACATTCATCAGATCTGTAATGGCTTAAAAGTGAGTAATCTCAGGAGGGGGTAAATAACTTCCTTGACCTCCCCCCTTTTATTTTCTTGCATTTAGACCCAATTTAGACTTAAAATCCAATATTAGTTTTTTTCTGCAAAAAATTTTTTTTTCCAGAAAACTCCAACTTCAAATTGGCACTTTTCTAAATATTGGCTCACATACATTTTAGGCGTAAAATAGATCGCCGTTGCCATATCTAATACCTTTAAACGAGCAATTCTTGTATATATATATATTTATTTTTCGGATCTCGAAAACGGCTCTAACGATTTCGATAAAATTTGGTATTTAGATAGAGTTTTGGTTTCTGAGTTCATCTACGTCGGCGTTTTTTCTATAAAAATGCGAGTTTTCACAAAAAACCCCGTTTTTTTTGTGCCTTCATTGAAAGTTTGAGAAGCTTTTATTTCGCCATTTTCTTTATGATTACTTTCATTGTTACTGTTTCCGTGGCGACCACGTTTTGTTATAATAATTGGATTTCATGTTTAATCACATCAGCGCGAGTTTAAATTTTATGGTATTTGGCAACGTTAAATTGTTATTATTTTTGAAATGTTAAAGCAAGGCTTCACTAGATATAGTCTCTTATACAGGCTATTTCACTTATTCAAAAATTTCATTAGGGCAATTCCACGTGACTCACGTTACAATTTGACGTGATTTTACAAAAGTAAATGTTACATATATAAAAGAAATAAAAATGCCTGATTTAAATAAAGCTGTTGACAGTCATCTGGGATGCAGTAAGAACCTATGGATGTCAGCATTTTAAATTTCAACAGAAGTAGATGGTGTTTCAACCTTAATTTAGCATCGTGACTCACGTTACAAAAAAAAGGAACTCAAGTTTTTTGGATAATTAAAAACCTAGGATTCCTGCTCTTTCAGAATAATAAAATTTAAAAACTGCTTTTCATGTCACAAAATATATTTCTAAGTTATGATATATACGAAAATAAAGTTCATTCTGCAGTCACTAATTAAGTTAATCAATATGTTGAGCGTGACTCACGTTACATAGTTTCGTGACTCACGTTACATCTCCGTTTTAGTCTTTTACTTTACATCTTATTTTGAAAATTTTATTGAGAGACTTCACTTAAATTCAATTAAAATTGATGCTTAATGGCTTGTTTTCTTTAGTTGATCAGTTTTAAATACAATAAAACCTCTCTGAGCGGTCACTTTTACAAAGCGGCCACCTTTCTTAACGGCCAATTTTTCGCAGCACGAATTTTTGTCCCATAGACCTCGGGTTAAAATTCTCCTTAGCAGCTGCCATCTAACCCCTCTGAACGGTCACAGAGTGGATTCATCAATTCAATTTTCCAAAATATATGTTTGTCTTTTTTTTATACTACTTCCCGTATTTTCTCTGTGGCTGCATTGTACTGACTTCAAATTCTGAATTCATACATCTGAAAACTTTTACAGGATACTACACACCATTACATTTCATCTGATACCAATCATAACATTTAATGTTGCATAATGGCTGTAAAATTAGTTGACTGCTGTCAGAAGTAGGCTCTTCAAAGTACTTACTTTTCTCATCCACTACTGATGAATAATTAAATTTTAAGCATCTCAAATAAGAGCAAGTGAGATGTTGACCGTGCTTTTTAAAATTTCTCTTATGTTCCAATTTTATATGTATATATATTTTTTTTTTCTCTCGCTCAAGCTACTTTTTTAAATCATTTTCGTTTAGATTTTCTTGGGATAAATAATTTTTTCAGCATGAGTTCGGTGGACATTGAAATCTTCTTTTCAAATATATATTACATTTACGGATGAGTATTGAGTAACTCACTTATGACTACAGTTTAACTGTGAGGTGAATTAACGGAATTTCTCCTTGTTTTGGCAAGTCTTCCTTAGTGTATTTGCATATTTGTATACTTGTTGAAGCAATACTTAAGAAGTTTGAATTTAGCCAAAATTTCCTTTGAAAGTTTCGTATGTTAATTTTTCAGCTTATATTGAATTGCTAGAGACAATATCCTTAGCTTTTCGACTTTTCTCGTTAGACATTCTTTCATCCAGAGACAATGTTTCTGTTTACATGCAATGTACTTCCCTTCTTGCTTCAATTTTTCTCGGCACCTTTTCTGTCATTCTGCGGTTACTCGTTAAATATTTAAAAAAATTCTTTTACTGGAATGAAAAACCTTTTTTTAGATGCGGAAGAAAAATATGTGCATTCATAAACATACATGCTACGCATTGGAAAGCTGAGGGCCAAAACTGAGACCCAGTGCACTAATTGAAAGATTATAAAACACTAAAAGAATTAAAATTACGCTATTTATATTTAATTTCATCAGTATTATTAATTATATGTAGGTGTGTACAAGTGCTAACCCTCTCTTTAGACCCTAAAATACCATTAGGGCACATTAAATACTTTTAAGAAGTTAATATTAGCTTGTATTGGCTGTAACTCACTTTTCGCGTGACTCACGTTACAAAATAAACATCCTTATTTTTTGAATAAAAAAGCAAAAAACTCTAAATTGGCCAATAAATTCTTTTTTGTAATGTACATGAGTAGGAGAAACAGGAAAAAAAATTTCATTTATAAGCTATAAAATTTGGAAATATTAAAAAAATTAAGTTTTCGTGACTCACGTTACACAAAATTTAATGGTTTAAAAACTACTTAAAAAAATTATTTTAAGAATAAATTTCAAAATGTACTGTTAATAATTGTTTTCTTATCGAATAAATCTGCCAGGAAAAAATGCAATTAAATTGTGGAAACAGGCTAAACCAATAAAATATGCTCGTTTAAAATTGTGTCTAGCAGAGAGAGACTTTTACAAGATTGTGAGCTCATAGAACAAGCTCTCTTACAAAAAGAAAATGATTCACCTGAAGTTTCTTTTGTCTAATTTGTAAACTTCAATCAATATAGAGAACCTCCAAAAAAAAATAAGACAATTTTTCAACATTTTTTTTTCAACACCGAGTTCCCATTTTGCCTGGAATTGCCCATTATAACAATAGATTTCATATTTAATCACATCAACGTAAATTTAAACTTTTATGGTATTTGGCAAACGAGTTGTGGCAACACGTGATAATTAGATAATTATTATTGTTTTTGAAATATTTAAAAGAGATCAATCAAAATAAAGTTAGAATTGGTTGTGGGCCGCGGTAGTCCGATCGGTAAGTCGTCGGACTCGTAACCGGAGGGTCCCAGGCCGATCATATAGAGGGAGCCGAGCCGATCAAAGATCTACCGTCTTCATTAATGGTGGCTAGGGGACGTTAAAAATGTTCGTGGTCATAAAATCCTCCAAGTGAAATGATACCTCTGTGGGATGCTGGGCTAAGGGTTTGCTCGGCCCTTGGGCCTGGTTAAAAAAGGAACAGAGCGCTCTTCGGGGCTCCATCCCGGTTAAAACACGAGTTGTGGTATGTACGGGGGGGAACCTTGGAGTGTGAAGTCAAGTGAAAGTCAAAACCAACTGTAACCAAATACGTACTGGAGAACAGGGACTCTGCATCCATTCTCATCAACCCCTCCCGCGCTTTCGGCGCCAAATGAAATGAAATTGGGTGTGATTTTACGGTGAGCATGGATTAAATAAGGTTGTGTTTTTTAAAACAAATTACGGCTGTTTTAAATGCGTAATTGCAAGCTAAGGCAAAAAATGCTTTTCAAGTTTATCTAAATACGTACTTCGCATTTTAGAAAAAAACACGAGTTTACAAACCTCTTTTTTTTTTTTTTTAACCGAGTGGGCTCGGTCCTCAGGTACTTTATTAAGTTATTTAACGTCCTGTTTATGGGATATTTTACAGATATGTGAGCAAAATACGACCTTACTTGACTTTACTTTTGCAGAGGAACATTACAGAAGGCATCTGTGATCAATTTTAAGCAAATCATTTAAAAATAGTTTGATTTCTAGAAAAATAAGTTCACAAAAAATACTTGCTTTCTGCGGCTACCCATGCTGGATCGCTGCTTGACTGATTTGTCTGAAAATAGCTGTCGATAAATAAACTCTGATGTCCAACTAGTGGTTATATCTGGTTTTCTCAAGAAGAAGGACTATTCAACTTGTGAAAAACAGCTTTAGTAAAATGATAAACCCATTACAGGTTTTTGTGTGAAGTAACTAACAAGCGTCCCGTTTTTAAGCAACTGGGCATAAATGGGTTAAGCTGTAAGTTTCGAGTAGAACCATGAACAATGACCATAAAGCTCGCTTAGTCCACCCAAATAAATTTATTGCTTATTAGAAAAGATCAGCCATAAATGAGTAAACCTTACATGGAACCACACGTCTAGTCTAATAATGAAAAAAGTTCAAATGGGTAGGTACTAACCGAAAATGCATTTTGAGATATATTTTTGACGCTAGAATTATGTGCCTTCGTCCGCCTGTTATAGAGATAAAGTCCTGAAATCTTACGAAATGTTTAGAAAAGCACCAAATTTAAAGATTTTGGCGTGAAATGATACCCGCTATCTCACCGTCTGCATATGCAGAACATCAATCCACTAATCATGTGAAAGATGTCTATCATTGTTTATTGATAAATTTGGCGACTTTTCTCAAATATTTTGGTAAACTTTTAGGACCCTGCTCCACATTGACGTAAAGCAGAAAAATAAAGCAGAAACGTAAAACGGATCAAATGGTATTCCTATGGAAAGTACCCGGATTTTCAGTTTTTGCCTTCGGTTTCGGTCGCGTTTTCTGCTGATGTGGAGCCAGTCCTTTAGTCCTTGTAAAACACTGAAACTTCATTTAGGACCCTGCTCCACATTGACGTAAATCAGAAAAATGAAGCAGAAACGTAAAACGGATTACATAGCGTTCCTATGGAAAGTACCCGGATTTTCGGTTTCTGCCTTCGGTTTCGGTCGCGTTTTCTGCTGATATGGAGCAGGGCCCTAAGACCTCATATTTCGATGACGAGTCACGAGAGCAAAAAAACATGCGTCCAGAAACATGCTTTACAATGCTCTTTCGATTGCTACTCATTTTTAAAAAATCATTATTACCCTATCGGACGCTTTTCTGGCTTGTATGAGAGGTCATCAGTTTCATCTTCCGTTATAGCTATTCCCAACTGAAGACTGCTAATGTGGGTGAAACTAAAGTGTTTGGATGCCATAGATGAGCTGTTTAGTGTCATCTTGTAGTATAAGTTTGTTTTGTACAAAATCTTAAATTTGCAGAGGAAAATGTTGGTTTATACCTGAAACATATGTTTAAAAAAAAAAAAAAACATATTAATGTTGCAGTGAAACTAAAATGTGAGCCATTCATTGCAAAAGTTTTGTATATGCAATATACATAGTTTTAAAATGGGTATTTTTCTGCCAAATTGTGTCACATATAGTTGTATCTGTTAGTATAAATTCATAAAATATTTTTTTCCAAAAACAAATATTTCATGACAAATAGTTTATGAAAACTCATATTTTTTTTTCCTTGCAGTTCAATTTCAAAATAACTTAATAAAGGGGGATATACAAAAAAAAAAAAAAAAAAACGTACAAAATAATATTGCAGAAAAGACATACAACAAGGATAAAAACCGCATTTAGAGCTACTTATTAGAAAATTTTATTTCGCAAATTAGTAATTATATAATGTTTAGGTTTTTTTACCGTACACTTGAAAATTATATCAAAAACAAAAAACCAATGTAAATAAAAATTTTCTATGAAATTAAATGTCCGTTGCAAGTCACTTGAAGCTACTAATTTCAAAGTTTTATTTCGCATATTAGTAATCAACTCACTACGAAAATATCCATTTATGACGCATTCAAAACCTTTTGGAAACTGATAAACTCTGAATTAATGAAGCCATTAAATTCCATTAAATGCTAGAAAGCCAGCGAATTAGGTCCCATTTAATTCTTGCAATCACTCAGATATTTATCTTGCTTTGAAGTTATTGACCAGTGAGATTCGTCTAGGAAGGTGCAGAGTCTTGATCCATAAAGGGTATGTTAAAACTTTCTTGGTATTAATTGAACTTAATTTGGAAATTTCGCTAAAAGCTAAATTTAAATTCAGCGTACGACATGGAAGGGGTTATTATTGAAATTGACGGTTGAACTTTATTTGACATTCAAATGCCATTTGGATAAGTCCGATATGAAAACTTGGTTTATAATTAAATAAATCGCTTTATACTTTGCTATTATAAACGTTGTTGTGAAGAACTTGCTGTGTGAAATAGTGGAAAATTTTTCGAAAAAAAAGATGAAAAGTATTTCAACATAGTTTGGCAAAAATATTTTTTATTGAATTCCCCCCCCCCCCAAAAAAAAGAAAAAAAATACGTTTCCTAGTATTTTTATTTGCTATAATCAGTAACTATATTTATTAGTAAAATGTAGTAAACTATCGTAAATATTTGTTGAAAACACTTTATTTTGTTTTATAAACTTTTTTTTAGCTTTCTCTTGGGCTTTTATACAAATCCATTCCTACACCGTCCTTTCATTAACCCATTAATGCCTAGCGTTCCTTTTTATGGAAAGTCCAAAAAAGGGTCTGAATTTCCTCAAAATGAACATTTCAACCAAATAATAGTGTTCAATTAGTACCTTGATATTGTTTCAATTCGTTATTAAGAGATTGCAGCATATAACCATTGTAAAATGTATTCTGTAGCAGTTTTAATATGATCTTTATCAAAAATCACATCGTTCACAATCTCAAGAAAAAAAGCTAAGTTTTCAAAGTTATTCCCAGCTTCCCAGTTTATGTTAATTGCTGATTTTATTTTTTCTTATAAAATGTCTTTTTAAATATTATACCATTGGCTGAAAAAATGGCATTAATGGGTTAACATACTCTAAAATTTGTCTTAGATTCTGAACTGAAATACATTAATTTTCATTAACTAATCAATTCTTTTCGTGAGCATCTTTTTCTCTTTGTTTTGCAGGTAATACAAAACCCGGGAACAAGAAACCGATACAAACTGGTTGACAGCACCATTGCAGCAAGAGATTTACTGGACGTTGAAGGAGCATTTTCCCTTAATGTCAAAGCTGGAGTTTTTAAGGCCGGGGCTTCTGGTCAATATCTTGCCGACACTTACAACAAGGAAAATACAGTAGAGATTGCAATAACCTCCACGTACGAAACGGTAATTAACCCATTTATATGCCCAAGTTTTTTTTAACATTTTTTTTTTCAATTTTTATTTGCTTGAAACTCTTATTTGGAATGTTTTACATACACTTAAGGCTTAAAATAGTTCGCCATTGCCATATTTGTTACGTTATAGAACGTCCTGTTTATGGGATATTTTGCAGATATGTGAGCAAAATACGACCTTACTTGACTTCACTTTTGCAAAGTAACATTACGGAAGGCACCTGTGATCCATTTTAAGCAAATCATTTTAAAATAGTTTAGTTTTATTCAAAATAAGTTCGCAATAAAAAAAATTACTTTCTGTGGCTACCCGTGCTGGATCGTTGCTTGACTGATTTGTCTGAGAAAAGCTGTCAATAAATAAACTCTGATGTCCAACTAGTGGCTCTATCTGGTTTTCTCAAGAAGGACTACTTAACTTGGGAAAAACAGCTTCAGTAAAATGATATACCCATTACAGGTTTTTGTATGCGGTAACTAACAAGCGTCCCGTTTTTAGGCTAGTGGTCATAAATGGGTTAACTTTCCCATTTTGCCGAGAATAGAAAAGGAACGTGTTACGTTGTTTTTGTTTCTGAAATCAATCGGGTACCCGAGCTCGAGTAGATACATCTACCCGATTTAAGGTGGAATCGGTACGATTTCTGTTTTTACGAGCACCACTAAGGTTGTGAGATGTAGCTCAACACGCATACCATAAGACCCGTTTATAGGACAGGCAGTCATTCACAACACGCCTACTCACACAGAGAAAGGACAGGAGAGAGTGCAAGTACATTCATGCCCAAGCCGAGATTCGAACACGCGGCTTATGGGGAACGTTAAGATTCGAATGCTTAAGAACTACACTGCTGACCACCGTAAATGCAACACCTTGAAGGAAGCGTGTAAACTATATCTCCCCAAAAACAACAGTGTTGTAAAAAAATCCCCCACCAAGAAAACCTAAAATACTCAGCCTTAAAAAGTTATGATATCGAGTTTTCCCGCCAAGTTTGTGCCAAACTACAACTAACCTGTATGTATAGTTCTTTTAAATTGTTTTCAGTTTTGTCAGGCGGGAAGCTTTGTCTTGTGAGGTGGTTGCTTAATGAGTAAAAACTTCCCGCCTGGCAGGACTGAAAACAATTTAAAAGAACTATACGTACAGGTTAGTTGTAGTTTGGCACAAACTTGGCGGGAAAACTCGATATCATAACTTTTTAAGGCTGAGTATTTAAGGTTTTCTTGGCGGGGGATTTTTTTACAACACTGTTGTTTTTGGGGAGATATCACATGTTTTTGCATTAATATTATTTCTTTGCCTGTTTTTTTTTTCTCTTCAAAATTTACTTCGCATGTTTTTTTTTTCCTTCGACATTTTTCTTGGCGGTCCGACATCTGTGGTTTTCTTGGCGGCATGCCCCCCCCCCCCATTTGGTGCAAAAGTTCAAGGATCTTCTTCAGTCTAGGATAAATTTGAAATCAATCACAATGTACCACCCGAACCGACGCAACACAAAGCTAGTTGCTAACAATACTACGATTAAATTAAAAGTTAAAAAAAAAAACCCCAACCCTTACTGCCGATCTCATATTAAAATGAACTAAATTGAAGATCCCTTTTAAAAGCCTTATGCAATAAAATCAATTACAAATATTTTATTTGTTAACAAATAGAAACTGGCAACAGATGAAATTATAAATCATTGAGTTTTCTTTCCTCGTGGCCCAACAATGAAAACATAAATGCTCAGATGTTGAACAGAGCTAGTAGATAGAAATCGGACCAATTTTAAGCATTAATAACTCCGGGGTGCGATGACCCCGGGGGGTAAATTTTGGGAAAATGTCCTCAATGTCTCATCGAGAATATTCATACCAAAAATCAACACTAAAGACCCCCGGGGAGAAAAGATACGGAAAATAAAAACGAGGGGGGAGGGGGTGGGGGGTCGAAAAACCCCCTATGCCGAGCTTTGGGACAAAATAAATGTGGGTGCAAACGTAGAGCTCAATCCGAGTTACCGTTTAGTCTGGACCCCTGTCAAACAATTTTTAAAAAGTGCGAAAAATAGCGATTTTATAACATATATCACCCCTCCCCTTGAGGGTCCTGGATGTTTTGCTTTAGTATGTGCCGTCAGGGGCCGCTGGAGATTGAGTATACCAAAAATGAACTCTAAGGATCTTTATGGGGCTGAGATACAGAGGGGTGAAAACCCCGGTTTGGTTACTCGCGTAAACAGTTTTTAGTCGCTCTTTTACATTTTTATTGGCGACGGAAATTTCTTGGCGGCTTGTATTTGGTTTTCTTGGCGGGGTGATGAAATTTTTAACATGCATCAGCGGAGGTGAGATATGCAAATGAGTAGAATTTAAGCGCAGACGCACATCACGCGCCTCTGTGAAAGGTATTTAACCCTCGTGGGTTCCTTGGGGTCATATGTGACCCCAATGCAATTTCTGTTTAATATATCTTGTTAATCAACCATTTGTTTTTAATGGCATTTTGTGGCTTTTATTCTTTTAGTTTTCTATTCAAAATAATGCTATTATTGTGTCTTATTTTTCCCGAATTGCATTTTTTGCACACAAGACCCTTGGGGTCACTTCCCCAGAATGCCAAAAAAAGAGGACGTTGCAACTTTTGTCCAAGAGAACTGGACAGAAAATGCATCGATAATGTCATAAGTGTTTGAAATTCACTTGCAAAAAATCATGTTTTTTCAGATCTGTAACAGTTGTAAATAAATCTACAGTTATTGTTAGTTTTGCTCTAAAATTATAATTTTTAATGCATAAAATAAATTTTACTGTGATTGTGTCTTTTTATTTTTATTTTTTTAGCATTAAAACGTTTGTGAACTTAAAAAATGCATGTAACCATGGGCGCCCATAAGGGGGGGCAAGGGGGGGCTCGAGCCCCCCCTTGGAAATTAATACTTTTTCTGCTTTTAGTACTATTTATTCAGAAAAAATTTAAAACTTTTTTTTCTTCACCCATTAATGAATAAGTTATCAAAAATGCCAAATTGTAATAACTCGAATCTGCACTGAAATCGCTTTCAGAATTATGACATTGTGTCTCTTCCTACATTCTTCAATAGAAAAAGAAAGGCAGATTCATGGATGAATCGGCGCCGCACATGCATGGGAAACTCCCCCATGTCTGCGGACTAGCTGTTGGGTCATTCCATTTTAAATCAACAAATTTTTAAAAAAGTTGTTGCATCATTATTTTTGATTTTGATGAAAATTTCCCAGACCTGAAGAAAATGTATATTTTATTTAAAAAATATACCGTTTGACATATAGGCCCTTTTTGTTGTTGGCAACAGCCAAAAATGGGGCATTTATGATACTTAGTCTTTTGAATTACAGTGAACTCTCACTTATACGCCGCCTCATTTATGCGCCTTTTTCACTTATACGACGATTTTAAATAGTCCCAGCACATTCCATAGCAAAATAATGATAGTATCGTTCGTTTATGCGTCGCTCTAAAAATAAATATTTCACTTGTGCGCCGAAGTTTGCCTAAAATGTATGAAAATGTATTTATTTTAATGTATTTATTCACTTTCCTCTTTAATCTTTCGCCTTTATTGCTCACGGAAGGCATTTTTTCCGCATGAACTAGAGTTCGGAGAGGGACAATTATGTATTATGCATCGTTTTAAAGGGAACAGTTTGTAATTAGGTACGCTACAACTTTTGTTTTCTCTTGATCATTATAGTTACGTTACAGTAATTGCAAAACTATAGTAATATGTCCCTTTTTTCCATAGAAACATTCTTATTCACTCTCTCATTAGAACCAATGTTGATTTTTAGTCCTTTAAATAGGCTTGTTCACTTATACGTCTCTCTAACTTATATGCGCCTTTTTCTGTTGATTCCTTTTGGCAGGCGCATAAGTGAGAGTTCACCATATAACTTTTTTCGATCAAAGATTTTGAGCTCAAACATAGCTAATTGAAACCTAAGAAAGAGAGCTTTTATATATCAAGAAATTTCAGATTAAAAAAAATATTTTTCAAGGTCAAAGTTTGATGAAAATCTCATTTTTCACTACTTTTCAAAATTAAAAAACCCATGAAGGGTTTAGAATAACAAGCCCTATTTTGATATCATATATTCATATGCGTGGTTACTTATTATACAAAAAAATTAGCTTGTTACTCTGCCCATTTTATGAAATATGCCCCCTAAAGTTGAAAATTTTCAAAAAAATTTTCAATGCTAAACAAAATGCATGTGAGAGTAAGGTAAAAATCATTTTATTGGTGGAATCTTAAGTACTTTTTACAATAAAAAAATGTAACAAAAGTTGCTTTGTTATTCAAAGGCGCTTGGCAGCTATGGGCATCTGAATTTTCATATAATTGCACTGAAGCAACACGATTGTTTTTATAATTAATCTCAGATTTTAGTGAAATTTAATTGTATTCTTAATTGCTAGTTTTCAATTATAGAAATGACAAAGAAGTGTTATGAAGTAACATATTTACACTTTTATAAGATAATTTTAAAATTTTATCGTCTAAATCTCTTAACGCTCTCTTGTAGAACTATTTTCTTTGGTGTTTCGTCTCACAGAGAAGAGTTGATAAATGTTCGCTCATCACAGGTGTGATATTGTGACCTCTTCCTTGTGCACACCATAGTTCTGATGCAGTCAAGATTTTCAAAATGTCTTGCAACTGAATCCAAGTTTAGTCATCCTCACTTGATTTTTTTAAATGACGTTCCTGGCTCTTTCGGATGAAAATAATTTATTCTGTATTGTTCTTCAACATTGACTACTTTTACTTGCAACACTTCTCCTAGGCACCAGTCACTATCATACACACGGCAAACATAATCTGACAGTTTTGGTTGGATTCTTGTTTTTTGTGCACCAGTTTCGTTTGAATATATGATAAAAAATATGGCTTGTTATTCTGAACCCTTCAAGGGTTTTTTAATTTTCAAAAGTAGTAAAAAATGAGATTTTAGTCGCAAACTTTGACCTTGAAAAAATAAATATTTTTTAAATATGAAATTTATTGATATCCTATATGAAAAGAGCTTTCTTAGCTTTCCAATGAACTATGTTTGAGATCAAGATTTTTGATAGAAAAAAATTATAGTTTACAGGACAAAGCATCAAAATGCCCCTTTTCCTGTTGCCAACAACAAAAACGGATTATGCATATCAAAGGGTAAATTCAAAAAAAAAAGTATATATTTTTGAGGTCTAGGAAATAAAGAGAATGCTTCTGCAATTTTCTATCAAAATCAAAAATGGTGATGCCCCCCCCCCCCACACACTGGTTGATTTAAAATGGAATGATCCTATATATATATATCTCTTAACTGTAAACTATGAAGAAAATATGTGAGCCCCCCCTTAAAATTTCGCATATGGGCGCCCATGCATGTAACATTCAATAATAATAATAAATTAATTAATTAAAGGAAGCATTAGGATCGTTTATGACCCCAAGGGTCTTGAGTGTAACTGAAATGGGAGGGACCCACGAGGGTTAAGGGGTTACAGTACCTTTCTAGCAATTCTCTTTTATTAAGTGAAAAGCGTAATTCTTTGAAACCTTTGTTTCTACACCTATTTAACAATCAATAATTTATTTTCAAACCCTAAAAATTTTGCCCACTTTTTTGAAAATTTGAAAAATTCTAGAAAATTTCAATTTGTTGTTTTTGCACTAATTTTAAAATTTCTTTTTGCTAAATGATAACAAGAATTACCTCTAAAAATCTGTGCATTCGTTTTCTTATATATTGATTTGAAAATATTTTGTGACCTATTATGTAAAAGATTATTTGAAAATTTTGTTTTTAAAAGTTTAACAAGCTCTAAAAATTTTAGTAATCAATAAAATGCTTATTCAATGCACAGTTTTGTTAAATATATTATCCTGAGAGCAAAAAATATTGCTTTAAAGTTGTATCTTTAATAGAAAAAATTCCTTAGCGTTTCCAGTAACATAGAAACACTAAAAACTGATCATCGAGAAAAAGCACTTTAAAGTTTTGCTTTTCCATTAGAACACACAGCGTACATGCTCTAAAGTCACTCCTAACTTTTTAAAAAATTAAGCTAGAGCAATGCTACTTTTTCAAAGTGTTTTAAATACTTTTTACTTTTGAAATAAGAAATAAAATTGTTTTTGGTCGTTTGGTCATTTTTGAAATATTGTGACCCCTTAAGGCTTGGATATTTGGGCGATTTTAAGTTCGCCAATTGAGTTTTTCTTGCGGTTTTTTCAAAAAAAAAACGGTTAATTATGCATCGTAGGAAAAACCGATCATCTTTTGATCAAGTATCCGAGTTTGACAAAGGAAGGATAGTGGCCTACCGAAAATATTGCTTATCTTTCATCGAAATCAGCACTCGTGTTGGACGAAATCAAACAACTGTAATGCGGGTACGTGATCGTTGGATGCATTAGGGTACGCCGGACGGACATGGTGAATCACATCCATCTCGGGGCACCATTTCACGTGATGACAGGCGCATTGTGCGCATGGCAGTGACGGATCGCTCAGGCACATCACGAACCATATCACAGCAGATTCCGTCTGTAACGCATCATCCAGTGTCTGTGCATACCATTCGACGCCTTTTACAGCAGACTGGTCTGTCTGTAAGACGGCCATTGTTTCGTCTACCCTTGACGCAGAACTACAGACGTTTCCACCGACAATGGTGCGATGAAAGGAAGATGTGGATGGAAGAATAGAATGAAATTGTCTTTACCGACGAGTCACGCTTCAGTCTGCAACACCACGATGGTCGGATTCGAGTCTGGAGACACCGTGGAGAGATGATGCTAAACAGCCGCGTTATGCACCACCACACTGGTCCAGCACCGGGTATTATGGTATGGGGCGGTATTGGATATCCCTCTCGCACTCTACTAGTACGCATTGCCGGTACTTTAAACAGCTAGAGCTATATCTCTGAGGTGTTGGAGCCAGTTGTCCTTCCTTACCTTCAGGGCTTATCCACAGCCATATTTCAACAGGATAATGCATGACCAAACGTGGCACGCATTGTCCAAGGATTCTTAATCAATCGCCAGATTGAGTTGCTTCTCTGGCCGGCTCGCTCTCATGATGTTTCGCCGATAGAAAACACGTGGTTCATGGTTGCTCAACGATTGATCTAGATTACAACCACAGCTGCTATAACAGATCAACTTTGACAACATGTGGAAGCTGTTTGGTCTGCTGGACCCCAAAAACACATCCAATATCTCTTTGAATCAATTCCGAGGCGTGTGGCAGCGGTGAACTGCAGCAATGGCGGCTACTCTGGCTACTGATTTTGGCACAAACGACACTTCACAAAAGTCTAGAAATTTAATCATGTGTTACTTGGTCAACTTGTTATCTACACAATAAATTTTGTTATATCTCTCGTCTTTCTTGGTGTTGCAATTTGGGTGGCCAACAGTGTAGTTAAGAGTCTGATTTAAGCTTATATCTGTATCTGGAAGGCAAAGGGCATCTCGTTACTAAAGCACAATATTCCTTGAAGTGTGTTTGAATATTGTCTGATCTTCTTAGGTAAACCCTCCGCGTATTTACGCATGCGTCAGGTCTTCTCTGTTTTTTTCCAAAATAGGGGTGATAGGTAAGATTACAATAAGGGGAAGAATAATAAGAAGCATTTTGAGTCGTATCAAACAATGTAGAACGATGCTAATTTCAAATACATAGTTCAGTGGAATATGTCAAAAAGATATGGCAAATGCAAGTTTTTAATTGAAAACTTCGGAAAATTCTCCCTCGCAACCCAGCACCCCCTTTTTAAGTGGAATGGTTTGCGAGTGCTAGGCGCGGTTTTCACGGACGGACAGTATTTTTTTTTCGTTATTATTTTCTTATTGAATTGTTAGTTACGGGATTTTTAAAATTAAAACTCTTTTTTTTTCACAATCTTTGGACTTGTAAAAATGTGTTCCGATTGTGTTGCGTTGGAAGAAAATGCACAGAAATGTGTCCTGAATTTGTCCTGCTCGGGATATTTATTGAATTTAGATTTCAAAACACGCACATTTGAGAACAGGTTGGGGGCTTATTTGAGAGTAGTTGGGGGCCTATTTGAGAACAGATTGGAAACCCATTTAGCAAAAGACGTGAAATCATTGCTTTTATTCGTATTAACATACTTTCAATAGCTTCCTTAAACAACCAATTGATAGAATCTCTCACAATAATACTGCATTAAATTTAGTTGCAATGAATCGACGTCGGATGATGTCAAGAAGACCGGCAATGGATGATCTTCTCTGGTTGAAGACAGCCTATTGGACCGCTGGTGGAAACAGCTTCCCAGCGAGATTGTTGTCAAATTAACAGCAGAAAACAATTAGTATATTCACAGGAGTATTTCAAAAGTACAGTAAAAAGTATCCAGAAAATTGTGCTATAAAGTGTTCTAAAAGAAGGGACACGTAAGTCTTCAAGAAATAACTTTTGATGCGTTGCCAAAAGTTTTTAAAAGTATGCTAAACCAAAGAAAAATTGTAAAGAGTGTTCTCAGAAATCTTAAACTTCCAAGAAGTATGCTTCAAAGAGCTTGAAAAACGAAGGCAAGTGTACGTGTTCAAAAAATTTCTGAAGAATTACAGTATGTCTAATAATCGAGTTAGTTGAACGGATTAGTTATATGCTTGTTGACCTTGTTCACCACAAAGATTGTTCAAGTAGTTCGTATAATCTTGCTACCCACAACGTTCAGTTGAATAAATTCAATTGGAAGAAAAGCAGTGAGTAACCGCCCCTAAGCAAGGGTTAAGGCAGGAACATGCAATACACCGCCAACTCGGCTATTTCGATCCATGGATTGCAGTTTCGCGCTTATTGTGCTCTCATCAGCATGGAATACGAAATTAGTCGAGTTGGAGGCAAAAATCCTCTTATAGAGCAAAGAGAACGAAAAAAACTGGTAGCTAATGTGAAATTAGAATACCAGCGAGCGACCGCACATGGAAACGGTACAACTCGTAAATTTTAACGCAGAGCTCGTGTATAAAGCAGGGAGTATTAAATGGATCATGGTCACTAAGTCCTCCAAGTTCTCATTCCAAACCAATACTTCACTGGGGAGGAGGTGCTGAACCAGAAGTTGTTCGTCTTCTGGTTTGGTGCAAAATTATTGGAATGTTGATGGATTTTCGGGCCATTCCACAAAAACGCCGCCATTTTATACCGCAAGTGACGCTCACATATTTCATTAAAGGTAGAAGGTATTTTAGAAGTTAAAGAATGCAGTTTTCCGCCTAAGAAATCCACACCGGTTGGTAATTTTTTAACCAAGAAAATTTCGTTCATTACTCTTTAAAATACCAACATTTTAGTGAAGTATACTATCGTCAACTGCGGGGAAAATTGGTGCCTTTTTCGTAGAATGACCCTTTCTCATCTAAATCAGACTCCCACCATAGTGGAGCTCTGTACAGTAAAGCTGCACCTTTCTGCTTAAAAACTGGTATCATTACTTACTCTAGCTCGAATATCCGAGTTGTTTAAGCAACAACAACCACATGAAATTAACTTGATACACTTTTTTCCTCCTTAATCAGGTAACGGAGCAAATACCGGCTGATGCCAAACCGTTCCCTCTCTGGAGCCAATTTGGCGACGCTTTGGGGACCCATTTTGTGAGGAGTATAACCTATGGTGGAGAACTCGTTGCTTCCGTCCGCCTGTCATCTAATAACACTCGAGACAGACAGAAAATCAAAGCTGCATTTGAGATTGGTGGTCGTTTCGAAATATTTGATCTCGGTGTGGAAGGTAAGTTCTTGGAACTTGAGGACACTTTATGCAAAATGTATATTTCTAAGTACTTGAAAAAAATAAGTAGTATGAACTTGAGAGTTAGCGCTAACGCTTTGGGGCGATGAGATTTTTTAAAATTATTATTATTATTATTATTATTTCTGATTCAGTCTTTTCTTGATCTACAGATCTTCAGACCCTCTTTAAACACAGACCCTTGTCCCCTTTTTTATAAAACTTTGGAACGCAGTCTTTTCTTGACCTACAGATCTTCAGACCCTCTTTGAACATACACCCTTGTCCCCTTTTTATAAAATTTTGAACACAGTCTTTTCTTGATCTACAGAGCTTCAGACCCTCTTTGAGCAGAGACCCTTGTCCCCTTTTTTAATGAACTTTGAAACATACCTTTGAGAACAGCTTTCAAAATACTTTTCAGAACACATATTTTGGCTTAGAATACCTTTTTGATACTTTTAGGGACGCATTTGAGAACATTTTTTGAACACTGACACTTATCCCATCTTTTGTAACACATTGTTGTACACTTTTTGGTATATTTTTGTCGCACTGATGGATTGCTCCTTTGATTATATCAATCATTTTTGCAGTTCATTTTATAATTACCTCATGGATTAACTGTCAACAGTCGCCGAGGATTAGGCAACCTTCAACCAGGGACATCAAGGAACCAAGTCTTATTTTTCAAAAATGGTTTAAAATATGTTTTGAAAACCCACTACTTGTATTTTTTCTTAGAGTGAAAAAGTGTTTTCGCATGTGTGTTTATTTCTACTGAAGTTTTTAAAAAAATTGTGCAAAAGTAAAGCTGGAAAACATCATTTTATTTTTGCTTTTGAAATATGACGTTTTTCACTTACATTCTACATTTTCTAAAAGCTAGCTAAAATCGCTTAATTTCTATTTCCTTCAATGCAAATGGGTCATTTCATAAAAATGTCAACCTTACCCGAAGAAACAAAAATACCGAAGTGAAAAAAGTATCAAAAAATAAATAAATAAATAAATAAAAATCAACAACATAAGAAGTTTAAAAAAAAATTTTAAGTATTGTAATTATCACTGAGATTAGCCATTTTGTAGTGTGTTTACTGCAGTGGTCGGAAGTAGCGCGCTACAAGTAGCGAAACTACTGTAGTAGCTACATTTTTTAGTAGTTTGTAGTGTAGCGCACTACTTTTTAAAAAAAGTAGTGTAGTGAGTAGCGCGATACAAAAATATTGTAGTTTGTAGCGATTTCATAAAACTACTTTCTAATGGAGCAAAAAAAAAAAAAAAGAAAAAAAAAACGAGAAAAAAAAACGAAAAAAAAAACCGATTCAATCGAGTCTGACTGGCGCATATCGTACACGATTACATTAGCGAAAGCAGTGAGAAAAATGAATCATACAAATTCGAGCTGACCTCAGTCATATCATTTTGACGCCATACGTTCTATATGTTAGACGGCATTGGTTTCTTTGGCGTCACCATTTTCATATTCCGCCAATATTTGCATTGAATATAGTGCATGGCTGAGGAAGGAAAATTTATGAATAAGCGATAACTGAGTGTTAGTGTTTTATAGCAACCGAGAATGTCATGTAAATGAATGCTTTAGCACTCAATGCTCAATTGGATTATTGTTCCAATATCCACCAAACATGGCAGCTATTTTAATAGAAGAGGATACAAATTTGATAGAAGATGACAATATCGAGCTGCCCTGTCCGGCGTATAATAAATACTTCACAGTTGTTGAAAAGAGTGAAAATGGAAATTTTACAGTTTCGTGCAAACTTTGCACTTTGAACAAAAAACTTTCTGTTTCTAAGTCATCTGCATACAATTTAAAATTGCATATTGAAGTAAGTTAAGCATTCTAAGTTATGTTTTACACTTCAGATAGCTTATTTATTAATATTTGATAATGAATACTAGTACCGTTTTGTATGTTTTTCATATTTCTTTAGTTTTGCTTCTTTAGTGATGGAGTATCACGGGACGCGGGAGCGTCCCGCCCCGCCAAGAAAACCAAATACAAGCCGCCAAGAAATTTCCGTCGCCAATAAAAATGTAAAAGAGCGACAAGGACTGTTTACGCGAGTAACCAAACCGGGGTTTTCACCCCTCTGTATCTCAGCCCCATAAAGATCCTTAGAGTTCATTTTTGGTATACTCAATCTCCAGCGGCCCCTGACGGCACATACTAAAGCAAAACATCCAGGACCCTCAGGGGGAGGGGTGATATATGTTATAAAATCGCTATTTTTCGCACTTTTTAAAAATTGTTTGACTGGGGTCCAGACTAAACGGTAACTCGGATTGAGCTCTCATTTTGCACCCACATTTATTTTGTCCCAAAGCTCGGCATAGGGGGTTTTTCGACCCCCCCACCCCCTCCCCCCTCGTTTTTATTTTTCGTATCTTTTCCCCCCGTGGGTCTTTAATGTTGATTTTTGGTATGAATATTCTCGATGAGACATTGAGGACGTTTTCCCAAAATTTACCCCCCGGGGTCATCGCACCCCGGAGTTATTAATGCTTAAAATTGGTCCGATTTCTATCTACTAGCTCTGTTCAACATCTGAGCATTTATGTTGTCATTGTTGGGCGGCGAGGAAAGAAAACTCAATGATTGAAATTTCATCTGTTGCCAGTTTCTATTTGTTAACAAATAAAATATTTGTAATTGATTTTATTGCATAAGGCTTTTAAAAGAGATCTTCAATTTAGTTCATTTTAATATGAGATCGGCAGTAAGGGTTGGGGTTTTTTGTTTAAACTTTTAATTTAATCGTAGTATTGTTAGCAACTAGCTTTGTTTTGCGTCGGTTCGGGTGGTACATTGTGATTGATTTCAAATTTATCCTAGACTGAAGAAGATCCTTGAACTTTTGCACCAAATGCATGCCAAGAAAACCACATATGTCGGACCGCCAAGAAAAATGTTGAAGGAAAAAAAAAACATGCAAAATAAATTTTGAAGAGAAAAAAAAAACAGGCAAAGAAATAATTTTAATGCAAAAACATGTGATATCTCCCCAAAAACAACAGTGTTGTAAAAAAATCCCCCGCCAAGAAAACCTTAAATACTCAGCCTTAAAAAGTTATGATATCGAGTTTTCCCGCCAAGTTTGTGCCAAACTACAACTAACCTGTACGTATAGTTCTTTTAAATTGTTTTCAGTCCTGCCAGGCGGGAAGTTTTTATTCATTAAGCAACCACCTCACAAGACAAAGTTTCCCGCCTGGCAGGACTGAAAACAATTTAAAAGAACTATACATACAGGTTAGTTGTAGTTTGGCACAAACTTGGCGGGAAAACTCGATATCATAACTTTTTAAGGCTGAGTATTTAAGGTTTTCTTGGCGGGGGATTTTTTTAAAACACTGTTGTTTTTGGGGAGATTGATATATATTAAAATAATAAAGATCAATTATTAAATATTTTTGACATAATTGGAAAAACGTTTTCATTTCATTTTATCGGTGGCGTATTAATAGGGATGGTGTCCAGACCGAGACCCAACCCCTCAAGGACGTAGCCAGGACTCACGTTAGGGGTGTGCAAGTAGTGGCACCCCAATAGGAGGTCACTCTGACCTCCCAAAAAGTTCTTATCCGATACAAATTGGCTGGTGAAATTTGAAAACATTGAGACAGTATTGCAAGGCTGAACTTCTTCATTTTATTTTATTTTTTTTTCTTTAATTGATTAATTTATTTATTTTCGTGATGCCTCACGTCTCTTACAGTAGACATAGATAAGAATGCATTCTTGTATTTTATTTATTTACTAGCGGTACCCGCACGGCTTTGCCCGTGGTATAAAATTAAAAGTTCATTTGTAAAAAAATGATATAGCAGAAAAAAATACTCTATTTTAGTTATAATTCAACTATAATTCCTTCTAAGTATGATATAAAAATTTGGTATGGACCCTACACTACTTCCTTTTACGTGTAAATTTCTTAGTAGATGCCTTAAGTGCTAAAATAGTGCTTGAAGTGAGTAAGATAACAATTCAAACATTTGCATCCCTAGTTTGCCACGAAACAATGCAAAAAAATGTTTTACAATGATTAATCTCCTAAATATCGCCGATTTTAACATCATTCAGTAGATTTTTCGCAAAATATCGCCAATAGCGTCAAATTGAACCCCAAAAAATTTTTTTTCGCTAAATTTATTGCCAACTTGGCAATATGTCGCCAAATTGGCGTCAAACACTTGGTGACCAAAAGCTTGGCGAGATATCGCCAAGTGGTCGCGCCAATTCATATCACTTTGGTCTGCATTGAAAGCCCTGATTACCCCATAAAAGGGGTAAATCACCCCCTTGGGGACATTCGAATGCAACCCCAAAGATAGGTGCACAAAAATAAGCCAAAAGAAAAAATAAGAAAAATTTTGTTGCTCACAGAAACCAACAGAAATCTTACCAAAGTTTAAAAGAAGAAGAAAGTTTTCTTTCCTAACTTCAAAAACAAAATAATACATTTTCCGAAATGACATACTTTAGAAAGAACGTTGCAATATCGCAATAAGATAGAAGTAAATATACTGAAATAGAATTGAATGCCAAATTGTAAAAAAGTCGCCAAAAAAATAATTTTTAATATTGTCTTTCATTATTTATTAAATGCAATTATTGCTGCAAATTACAGTCCAACAATAAATAATCACATTGCAAAAGTATATTTGGAGCAATTTTTTCTTTTAAACTCAACTGATCCTAAAAATTTTAAGTATTAGTCATAGAAATTTCGTGCATTATTCTTCACAATGATAATAAAAACAATAAACATCGACAAAGATCAACCAGCAAACGATAAATTAAAAGCTAAATTCGTTCACTCAAGCCATTTGCTGCAATTTATATTGAAATAAATTAATAATGAAGTAAAATATGTTTTGCAGACGATAAATTTAGAATGGTATCCTGTATTTTAAGGAAAGGACTCGATTTCTCATTTGATTGACAGGTGCCATCTTATCACGGTTTTTAATATTTCATTTGACTAATTTTAATAAGGCTTGGAGTTTGGATTGTTACAAAAACAAATACATTTTTAAAATTATTAAGGGAAAAAGAACGAAATAAAAACGTAACCATGGTAACAACATGAAAAGTTGATTTCCGTTGATAAAATAATTCATTTCATCTCTATTTTCAAACAAATTTTATTCGCGAGCAAAGCCATTTTAGAATCGTTTGGCTTGCTTTACTGAAGGTAAGCCTCGAATTTCGGGATTCTAAAAACAATTGTTACAGCTCTCCTGATGATCGTAGAAACTTCGAAAAAACGTCATTTTGTGCAGAAAATTTCAAGCTTTCGAATGACATAAGACTTGAAAATGTGTATGGAATATTTCTTCCCTATTTTATCGAATTTCCGCTAAGAATTCGAATAGAAAAAGAACGAAATGGAATGTTCGAAAAATCGCTTCGAGGTGCAAAACTACATGCTACAAACTAATTTTGTGCCAAGTGGCATGAAAATCGACCGAACGGTTTTGGCGCTACGCGCGTAACAGACAGACAGACAGAAAGAAAGAAAGAAGGACAGACAGAACCACCTTCAGCTTTATTATTAGTAGAGATTTTTTAATCATTCAGTAAAGTTCCGAGTTTCATTCGGTAAATTGAATTTTCTCCTCAAAAACAAGCAAGCTTACTTACAGTATTTCACCCTAAAGTTTTTATTCTTCGCATACTCAGATTAAAAAAGTTGTTTTCATGCTAAAAGACAAATTTGGGTTTGGTACAAGGATCCGTGTTAGGTAAAGAATGAAGCTGATTTTCTGATAAGTGGCGCCAAGGACTTAAAACTTATTGATGGGAGAGGAGGCGAAGGGGGGGGGGGAGACTCTCAATGACCGAATGAAATTCCAAATTTCACCGAGTAATAAAATACGAACTTATTTGTCTGCACCAGCATGTTGCAATGAAAAGCAGGAAAGGGGACAAAATCGTTTGTCAAAAAAATAAATAAAATGGGAGGTCACAGTGACCTCCCATTGCCTCTGATCTGGGGGGTGCAGCTACATCCCCCTAGCTACGCCCTTGCCAACCCCCCTGAAGCTCAAAATTAAATTATAACAATGAAAATTCAATTTTTTTTCTCATATGTTTTTGAAAAGTAGCGAAGTAGCGACTACTTTTCAAAAGTAGTGTAGCGCGCTACATTGAAAAAAAAGTAGTTGTAGCTGTAGTTAACTACATTTATAAGAAAGTAGTTGTAGTTGTAGTTCGCTACAAAAAATATGTAGTTTTTCCAACCACTGGTTTACTGCTTGTTATTCGATGATTACGTTAGTCACGTTACGTTAGGCACACGCCATCTTGAGTAAAAGTGATACTTAAGACTGAAAAAAGTTAAGATTTAATAAATGCGTTTTATGTTCTTAAAAGCCAACTTTACACATTTTTTAAATATATCATTCAATTTTAACACTTGCTTAACTTTGAGAAATTTTTTGCCTCACAACATGAGCATTGATTTTCAGAGTTGCAAAAATGTTACATTAGTCACGCTGTTATTTTGGTTGAAAAAATATCCACTGTCAGTAATTTTGTTTTAAATTCTTAGCAGAAATGATACAAAGATGCCATGTACATTGTAAATCCACCATCATAACTAAAAAATATTTTTTATCCTTTAGGTTACAAGTAAAAACAGTTACAAAATCAGCTCTGAATGTTACGTTAGTCACTATGGAATGACTCAAATGTATAAATTACATAAAATTTCGAATATTTCATGTCCCATAAGATTCCTCGCTGTGGGTACAAAAATAAAATACTTTAACCATTCCAGTGGAAGGCGGTTACGAGAAAGAGCTCACCAAATCAGTGGAGTCTACCCAGATCAAGATCTACAGTTCCGTGCCCCTGAGCAAGGCTCCTAATGACATGGAGACCCTGAAAGAGACCCTGGATGTGTTTCCGGACGCCCTCAAAAGCTTCAATGGCGGCAGAGGGGTTCCTCTGAAGATGGAACTGTGGCCCTTAGAGCTCTTGGATTCCTCGCGGCCCGCGCGCCTCAGAAATAGGTAAAATGGATTCGCGAATAGAAATGACTCAGACGTTTCGAGAAGTTTCCGATTTTATTCCTTTTGTTGGATTGTGTGCTTTCGTATACAGTCGATCCGAAGGAATATCCCGCTTAATATAATACATTTATTATTTTAATGCACCAAATCGTTGTAATGCTTTATTTTCATCCCGGATAATGGAATATCCCTCTTTTTAGAATTATTTTTCTTGACAAATTGGCTATTCTATTCAGCTGAAAACAATTTGGAAGATTTTGATCAATTCGAGTTTTGTTGAAAAAAAAAAGAATTTTTACTGAGTAACATTGAAATTAATTAGTTTTAAGCTATTTTGATGGCTTTCTAAACTTTGTAAAACATAATTGAACTCTAATAAGATGATAAAAAAAGTGTTTTTTGAAAAAGAAATTAAAAAAAAAAAAAAACAATTTCGGAATTTTTGACCAAAAATGGCCGCCGGAGGCGTTTGGGTTGGAATTTCGAAATGGCTCCCTTTCTAAAAAATGTTTATAAATACATTGTCTACAAGCATACCAACTTTCATGCTTTTATCACAAAATGCAGTTTCCGGCTATATTTTGGACCATAGCCACTTTACTATGTAGTTAAAACGAAAATTGTTTCGTTTTTATATTTAACACTACCTCTGAACAAAAAATTAACAAAACTTGAACAAAAATGAGAAAAAAGAATTCCTTTGGATTATAATGGATATAAGTTGTCACTTCAAAACATTTATTAGGGCACAGCTGTATCCCGTGGTTTCACCAACGTTAATAAGACAACACTCTTTTGAAAAACTATTTTAAGTACACCACGATATGGTATGAATGTGATAAAGATATAGTAAAAATATTACACCGGGAAACGTAAAAATAAAAGAATCTTTGGCAAGAAATTAGTAAGACGCCTTGTCTTAGCGCGCTCTACACACAATTGCCAAAACAATACATTTAATAAACGCCATCTCTCCAGAAGAGCGGAAACTAATCCTCTCGTGCTTTGCGACCAATTATTATTTTTAAACTATAATAATAACTCCTTACATATAGCGTAATGTCATATATAGCCTGAAACCTTCCTGATTAAATGGATTATTCAACACAAAAAGAATTTTTCAATTCGAACCAGTAGTTTTGAGATTGACTCGTTCAAGCAAACAAACAAACTCTTCTGCTTTATATTACAACCAAACCTGTCTATATCGAATTTCACGGAACAGAAGAAAAATTCGAGATATAGAGGTTTCGAGTTACAGAGGTTGTGGTAAAATTTACACAAATAACCAATTGGAACGAAGTCAAATACTTAATAGATTGTTTTGCATTGATATTGTTGAATATTTTACTGTACGTCATGTTGTAAGTCCACGTTTTACTAATTGGGATGATTATATTCATAGCAAGTTGATGCATACCATTAAGTACGAACATAGTCTTTGAATGATTGTGCAAAAGATGATTTTTGTCTCCAAGATGTATCGCTTAAAAAGGTGGCTGGAGATTAAATTTAAGAATCTGGTATGGACCCCACACTACTTCCTTTTACGTGTAAATTTCTTAGTAGTTGCCTTAAGTGTTAAAAAAAGTGCTTGGAGTGAGCAAGGTAACAATTCAAATATTTACTCTCCTAATCTGCCACGAAATAATGCAAAAAATATTTTACAATGGTTAATTTTCTAAATATTGCTGATTTTAATATCATTCAGTGAATGTTTCGCAAAATGTCGCCAACAGCGCCAAGTTGAACCCAAATTCAAAAAATAATTTTTTCGCCAAATTTGTCGCCAACTTGGAAATATGTCGCCAAGTTGGCGTCAAACACTTGGCGACCAAAAGCTTGGCGACATTTCGCCAAGTGGTCGCGCCAATTCATATCACTTGAGTCTGTATTGAAATTAACATTGATTTACCCCAAAAAAGGGGTAAAAGACCCCCTTGGGAACATTCGAATGCAATCACAAGGGGAGGTGCACAACTAGACCCCCCTCAGAGTCTACATACGAAGCTAGAAGCTTCTATGGCATATAGTTTTTGAGTTATGCGACATACATACGCACATACGTACACACAGACGTCACGAGAAAACGCGTCATAATTTACTCGGGGGTGGTCGAAATTGATTTTTCGGCTGTTTGTATGTTGTAAGTAGAGATGGAACGAAGCGGCATTTGGCCGAAGCGCCGAATACCGAAGCTTCGGCCAACTAATGGCCGAAGCTTCGGCCGAAGCTTCGGCTGGCACACATATTGAAGTTTCTGGATTAAATGCATAATAAATGCGCAGAGTTTTATACTGTTCTCCATATGTTTTAATATTCTTAATTCTTAGCGTTACACAATATTTTCAGCTTACTGTGGCATTCTTAAATTGATTTCATTAATTAAAGTTTATTTTTATTTTGGTTGTTTTTATTTTAATGTTCTTAGTATTACGCAACATTTTCAGCTTACTGAGTTATTCTTAAATTAATTTCACTAATTAAAAGTTTTCTTGTTTTGTTTTGCTTTGTACTGCTAGTACAAGAAAAGACGACACTACTATTTTTGTATTGCAAATTAGTAGTAGGAAGCTCTACTTGGAACATGAAAAGCTCAGTCTGCAGTTCAGTTGATGTTTTATAATAAAACAACTGATATGATCATGTATTATCTCATAGAACTACCCAATCTACTACTATTTATATACGTTGTGTTATATATTATAAATATCTTAATATTCTTAGTGCAAAATGCTTCAGTTTTTGGTGAATTTGAAAAAATAGTATCATGCATTCTTTTTTTCTTGTCTTTATTTGCCATTTATTTTAAGAGGATTATTTAATAATGTCACAAGTTCAAAGAAACTATATTCATTCCAAGGTTGAGTTTTGTCAAAAAAAAGGGGGGGGGACACCTATAAACAAAAATAAAGTAAAGTGCCATTGCATAAAAGAATGTCTAGACAAGGCGGAGGAAAGGATTTATTCTTTCAAGGGATATTTTGCAGGTATGTGTCCAGGCGCCAGGATTATTTTGTATTTATTTATTTTTTATTTGTTTGCCTGTTTGTTTTCTGTTTTTTATGAATAAAGAGGATACAATATGTAGTTTAGAAAATATCAACGTAAAATAGGCACAAATAAGCAGAGCTACTGCAGACACGTGTTTCGGCGTTACAAGGAACGCCTTTATCAATGCAAAAATGTTGAGCTTATGGATGCACAGACATCCGACAAAAGCAACGGAAAATTTTAAGCCAAATTGTCTTAAAATGTTTTATTGGTGTTCGGGTAATACGATATGTTTGCTTTTTAAGCTGTTCGCTTCTGTTTCCGTTGCTTTTGTCGGATGTCTATGTGCATCCATAAGTTCAACATTTTTGCATTGATAAAGGCGTTCCTTGTAACGCCGAAACACGTGTCTGCAGTATCTCTGCTTATTTGTGCCTTATTTACGTTGATATTTTCTAAACTACATCAATAGCACAAAGGTATTTGTAAACTTTAGGATACAATAGTTTTTCTTTTCCTTCTTTTGGAAAAGAAATATCTTTACTTGAAGGAGAAATAAAAATCAGACTCAATGCAGTATATTTATATAGCTTTTATTTTAAAACTAAAGTTTTTTTGAACAAATATAACGAAATGTAATATTTAAAAGAACATATTGTTAATAAATATTTTATTAATTATTGAATGCATTCTGGCTTCAAATGTTCAATACACACATATTTTTATTGAATATAAATTTCTATTAGGCTTTATCATGAGGAACAATTTTGAGTTAAAAAGACTATCTTATACGATAATAATTGTAACAAAAAATTTGCTGCATAAATTTCAGGCCGAAGCAACCGAAGCGGCCGAATCACAACTCATGCTTCGGCCAGACCGAAGCTTCGGCAAAATGGCCGAAGCTTCGGCCCGGCCGAAGCTTCGTTCCATCTCTAGTTGTAAGGTACATATGCACGTGCTGATAGGTCGAAAAAACTACGCGACAGTCATTTGGGGGTGAGCAAAGTCAAAATTTAGACCGAAATTTGAGTGAAATTTTTTTCATGATCATAATACATCCTTTACTACGTAAAAGGAAGTAAAAATGAGAGTCATCAAAATTCGAGATGTAGATTTTCGAGAAAAATCATTCGAGATAAACATGAAAAAAAACCTCAATATTATACTGTAAAAGCAGGGATATTGAAAATTTTTGATATAGAGAGGTTTTCGAGATAGGCAGGTACGAGATAAACAGGTTCGACTGCATTAGTATAGATTTAGGCTAAACATTTGTTCTTCTTTTGCAACCTTATGTACTGCTTCCCTAGCTGTTTTCAGTTACCACTTCCTTGTTTCTTTATCAAAATAACTGATGAGGCTTAACATTCGTTCTGATTTTGCAGTTATATGATGTCGGCAATCAGGGTCGGGGTTTTTTTTTTTAACTTTTAATTCAATCTCAGTACTTCTTCTTCCTGCAGCAGCCTATCCATTTAGGATTTCCTTTCTTTCCCTTTAACATTCAATCATCAGCAGAAAAGAATTAGTTTAATAAGGTCACTCCATGGTGACTAACGTAACATTCAGAGCTGATTTTGTAATTGGTTTTACTTGTAACTTGAAGGATAAAAAATATTTTTTAGTTATGCTGGTGGATTTACAGTGTACAAGGTATCAATGTATCATTTCTGCTAAGAATTTAAAACAAAATTACTGACAGAAGATATTTTTTACACCAAAATAGCAGAGTGACTAACGTAACATTTTTGCAACCCTGAAAATCAATGCTCATGTTGTGAGGCAAAAATTTCTCAAAGATTAGCAAGTGTTAAAAATTGAATGATATATTTGAAAAATGTGTAAAGTTGGCTTTTGAAAACATAAAACACATTTATTAAATCTTATTTTTTTTTTAGTCTTAAGTGTCACTTTTACTCAAGCTGGAGTGTGACTAACGTAACGTGACTAAGGTAACCATCGAATAACAAGCAGTAAACACACTAAAAGCTATTTATTATGGCTACTCAGTGATAATTACAATACTTTTTCAATTTTTTTTAACTTCTTATGTTGTATGATTTTTATTTATTTATTTGATTATTATTTTTTTGATACTTTTTTCACTTCGGTATTTTTTTTTTCTTTGGCTGAGGTTGACATTTCTATGGAATGACCCAATATATATTTTTAGCATTCACCCATTTTTTACATTTATAAAGCTCTGTATGACAAAATATTCTGTGTCATTGGCATTGTATTTTGTTCGCAAACCGTTTCAATCATTACTCACAGCAGAAAACTTCTAAATTTACTCATAGTTTTTTTTTTTCAATTTATTCTATTTACTAGGGCTTTAGAAGTTGAATTGGACACATTTGAAGAAAAATTTGACGACTTGAGAAACACTAAATTTGCCATTTCTGATTGGATGAAAGTGATGTCACAGTCTCTTACAGACGATCAGGAAAAAAAAGTAATGTGTGACATTAATTATAGCAAGATTTTAAAAAACTAATAAATATGCGTTTCGTCTTAAAATAAGGACTTGAATGTAAAATAAATGTGATGTGGGAAAAATGGGATAAAGGTAAATAAATAACATAACTTTTTACAAATCGAGCAAATTGAAAATTTGCTTTGAAATTTACAGTAGGGGAGAGCGGGGCTAAAAGTTCCGTTTTTTGATCAAGCTCAAAATTCGTTTTGAAAACTTTGTTCTAGAATTAATATTCCGAGGTTAAAACTTAGTATTATATGTCCCTTTGATATACAGACTGTTTTTTGAGTTGTATTTTGTAAGGTTTTTTAATAATTAATTTTATAGCAAGTAAAGCCGAAAAGGAACAACTAACCCCGTCTTGGGGCAAGTTGTTCCGTGGTTGGGGCAAATTGTTCCGATATTAACAAGACGATGAATAACGATGCTGATTTCGAATTTAACCACGTTGCGAGATGAATAACTCCTTAAAAACATAATTTGTATTCAAAAAACAATGGTTGATATTAGTATGACTTTATGTACGGCTGTATGACCGTATGTACGTTTGTATGCATGTGCGTATGTAGGTATGTCGCGTAACTCAAAAACTGTATACCGTAGAAGATTCTAGTTTGATACTATGTTGGCTTTGAGGGAGGTCTAGTTGTGTACCTCCCCTTGTGGTTGCATTCGAATGTTCCCGGGGGGGGGGCTTACCCCTTCTTTGGGGTAAATCAGTGTTAATTTTAATGTAGACAAAAGTGATATGAATTGGCGCAATCACTTGACGATATATCGCCAAGCTTTTGGTCGCCAAGTGTTTGACGCCAACTTGGTGACAGCTCGCCAAGTTGGCGACAAATTTGCCGAAGAAAATGATTTCTTGAATTTCGGTTCAATTTTTGCGCTATTGGCGATATTTTGCGAAAAATCCACTGAATGCTGTTAAAATCGGCCATATTTAGAAAATTAGTTTACGCTCAAGAAAAAAAATGGCAACCCATTTTTATTCAACTTTTTTTTTTACCATTCATTTTTTTCACGCTAATTAGAACAGACGATTTCTGTAAATCCAATTTGAAATTGATTTTTACTAACTTAAAAACGCCTGTATCTTTTTGCCGGGTGAAGCGGTTAGTAATTTCCAAAGCTGCGCGAGAAAATTTCCTTTAGGACGTATTTTCTTCGATCTTTCTGATGAGACCTTTGCTTTGAGGCTTTTCCTGTTACGACGGGATTTAAAACTTTTTTTGTCGATTGATTTCTTTTTTGCACTAGATGCCGGCAAAATATCGACTTTAATAATGCAATCGGGACTTATAGACACGCGTTGCTTGACAAAAGTTTTATTCTCAAGGTAGACCGTGCAAAGCCGGGCAACGCATCCAGTAAATAGTAAATTATAACACATTAATATGGTAAAATACAGTTAATACAGTGCAACAAATGAAAATTACATATAATAACTAACAGCTTCAACAGCTAATAAGCTAAGATAATTGGTTCAGTCTTCAGTTATAACAGGGAGCTATCTAGAACTTCTAATACGATTCTCCGAAATTATGACTTTTATATCAAAGTATGAAACATATTTCGATAGCTTACATGGTTCGCTTTTCGAAAATTTTATATCTAATATATATCTATCGGATAGACTGAATATTTCTGGATTTATGTTTGATGAAATCTCACTTTCGGTCTTCACAGTAGCATATAATATTTATTTATATGTGTATTAAGTCACTGCATCACTGGTTCAGATGAATAGGGCAAGACGTTTCTTCGGGATAGTTGCTAATTTTTCTGGGGCAAGTTGTTCCGCGGAACAACTTGCCCCCAAAAAAGGGAACAACTAGCCCCAAAAGCACATGTCTTTAAAACATTAAATTATAGGTTAGATAACGAAACATAAATAGTTTCAGCGTAGGATATAAAGGTGCACAATCTATCTTCATGTAAAAAAACCAAAAAGCTAAAAATTAACTATTCAATTTGGGGCGAAAGACCAAAAACACCAAAAACAAAAATATTTACTTTCGTAAATCAGTAATGCACGTGCACGGCTTGTGATACACCGGACGCCACTGGGCTGGCTAAAATGGCCGCCATTTGTGCGCTATAACATTCTATTTCACGACGTATTTACAAAATACATGTATCTTTTTTCTTAGCTGAGCTATTTCAAAGGGAACAACTTACCCGCGGAACTTTTAGCCCCGCTCTCCCCTACATAAAGAAAAACCTATGTATTTTATAATACAAATTGCAATGAAAGATTATTTTTGCTTTTGGGGCTTGAATTTGCACCTTCAACAAAAAATAGAAATTTTCCAGATTTTTTTTTAAATTTTTTTTAATAATACAGCAAAGTAAAATAAAATGAAATATTTTTCTAATGAAATATTTCCTGCTTATTTATTTAAAACATTTTTGACCAAACTAATGAGAAAATTAAAGAATAAATGAGTAAATTAATTTAAAAGATGGAGTAATAAATCAATAGTTAAATGAATTAGTTAATGTATGAAAAAATAAATTACTATATACAACAATGAACTAATAAAAAAAAACCAGTGAATGAATTGATCAAAGAAGGGACGAAAATGAACCAATACATTTACTAAATGAATGAGTAAACAAGCGAGGTGAGCTATTTCGGTTTGCCCCATCCACTTTGCCCCGACGGAATTTGACAAATTGCATTGAAGATTGAACACTCAAAACCAAAATATGCCCAAATATGAACTAAATAAGTACTACACTGGACAGCAATAGATCTCAATTAATACTTAAAATGATAGCTACATTAACTTCATAATTACAAAGAATATATTTGATAAACCACGAATATACAATACGTGTATCAAACTTTGAAAATGACTTGGATTATAAAGCAGTAAGTAACCGCCCCTAAGCCAGGGTTAGACCTGGCAGAAAAATGCAATACACCACCAGAGTTCGTTTATTCCATCCACGTAGAGCTCCTTTAGAGGACAGGCTGACTTGTCCGACATTTTGGTTCCAAGACATTCTTGGATCCAGCCTTGTTACAGGTATTTGAAACACATCAATATTATATCTGGTTGCTCTGGCATAAAATAACTTATAATTAGTTGGATAAAGCAACATATTAGGTAAATTTAAAAATATAACTTATTTCTCGAATTCAAAAACAGCTTATTGGGAAATGTTTCATGAAATTGGGTCTGTTTTCATATTGCACTTGTTTTACGGCTGAGTTTTGTGGAATGTTTTTGTCATATAGACAAAAATTATCAAATATCATCTATGCAGCTAGAATTCAAGCTTAGCTGCCACTTTTCTTCAATGCGACTTGAGTACAGATATAATTCAACTTCGCAGAGATGGCCTATGACTCCTCTTTTTTTCAGGATTGTCCATTTTTAGGAAGGGGTGATACGTAGATGAAAATTGAGGAATGGGATTCACAATTGCGGCATTGGTTATAAAGCTTGAATACGTCACCTTGCTTACCTTTAATTGGTCTCCCAATTTGAGAAATTAGCCAAAGAGGAACCTATTTTAATTTTTGCACAATCGAGAAAGATTTCTCATTGGATACAAGAAAATAGGTGGGTCTTGGTTTTATATCTTTCCGCAGCTATTGGCCATTGACTAAACGCCTCCAACTGTTCATTAAAATTTAAAAATAAAATGGTAACATAAGGGTTGCAATAAAGAAAGCAAAGACTTGTTTTCACTTCCTCGCCAAATGCAATTGTGGCTGCATTAAATAGTGTGAGTAAGTGCAATAAATGTTACAGACGATAAATTTCAAATGGTTTGCTATAAAGCTCGAAGAATTATTTTATATTTTATAAAACTTATCACTTCGCCAAAATGTCGCTAAAATTGCAAATATGGCACATTGGAGTTTCTTCCTTCTCTACCTATTTTAAGGAATGGACTCGTTTTCTCAATTGATTGACACCGGCCATCTCGTCGCGGTTGAATAATACCAGTGGTTCCACGCCCACCGTTTTTGGAACCGAAATGTCGGATGAGTCAGCTCCCCTTCTTTAAGAGCCTTACATCCACGGACTGCAGTTTCGTGCTTATTATGCACTCATCATCATGGAATAGGAATCAAACGAGATGGAGCCAAAAATCCTCTTATAGAGCAAAAAGAGCCAACGAAAACTGGTAGCTAATGTGAAATTATAACACCAGCGAGCGATCGAAAACTAAGAGGATTTTTTCCTCCAGCCCATTTAATTCCTATTCCATGCTGATGAGTGCATCTTAGCACGAAACTGCAGCCCGTGGATGGCATAAACGAGCTGGTCGTGCATTGCATGACTTGTATTTTGTTTTTCGCTAAACTGTACAGCTTTTTTTTTTTTTGACTGCAATCAACTATACGTCTATACTTCGCAGCAACTTAACTTGACAGTGACGTCACTACGGGCGGATGACGTCAGCGTGATGTTAGCCTATGAAAAACGAGCTAGATAAAACGTCACAGCCTACTTGGCGAATAAGAGGAAATCGCTGACTGCTTGTGAGCTCTTATTGGCTCCGCCCGTAGTGACGTCACTGCCAAGTTAAGTTGCTGCGAAGTATAAGAACTTTGTAAAAATATTGCTATATATCTGGCGCTGCAAACTGAAAATAGTGTACCATTTCACTTTGCCCGACATCCCCCTTCTTTTGTCAAATACAGTGAACTCTCACTTATGCGCCGGCCCAAGGGACCAACAGAAAAGGCGCATAAGTGAGAGAGACGTATAAGTGAATAAGCCTATTTAAAGGACTAAAACGCAGCATAGGTTCTAATGAGAGAATGAATAAGAATGTTTCTATAGAAAAGGGACATATTACTGTTAGATTTAAGTTTTAAATCAATTTTACAATCAGCTCCATCATAAATAATTTGCATAACAATGTTTTTATTTATCAAGATTTAGGTTTGGCAACGGTCTTTGCTTATCTGTCATGTGATGCATTCTGTAGTTTGATGATGTGTTTTTAGTTGTACAGTTTCTTCCATGTTTTGATGTTTGTTTTAGTGTTTCGTTTTTACGTTATTTGTTCAATGTGTTGCATGTTCGTTATTTTACTTCTAGTCAAGAATAAAAGTTGTTTTTTAATTGAGAAATGCTGTCGAACTCTGCTGATTAATTTAACAGGTTATTGTGCCCAGGCGTGTTTCTCGACAGATAAGTAGTAAATTCTTGACCGAAGTGTTAGTAAAATGGCGGATGAAAGAGTTACCTTCGTAAAACTCAACAGCACAAATTATGATGTGTGGAAGTTTAAAATGGAAATGTACTTGACTGATAAAGATTTATGGGAGGTAATCTCACAGGATAAGCCTGAAAAGGCAGATAATAAACAAGATGCTTGGATTAAAGCAAATAAATCGGCGAGAGCTAAAATTGCCCTATGTGTAGAAGATAACCAATTGATTCACATCAAGCATGAAGAAACCGCTAAAGGTATGTGGAATTCTTTAAGAAAAGTCTATGAACAAAAGCATTTAAATACGAAATTGTTTTTGCAAAGAAAATTGTATACTTTGAAATACGAAGAATCAATGAACATGAAAGATTATATTCACAATATTTTAGAAATTGTTGACCAACTTAGAGGTTTGGGGAAAATAATTCCCGAAGATGATATAGTCACATTACTGTTGTGTGGAATGCCTGAAACTTATGATTCACTAATTACAAGTTTAGAAGTTCGACCTTCGGAAGAGTTGTCATTGGAATATGTGAAGGGAAAATTAATTGCTATTTATGAACGGAGGGAAGAAAGTTTGAAATTAAACGTTGATCAAAATGCATTGAAAACAGCTGTAAAATCTAGAAATACAAATGAACATTCTAAAACGATGTCTGGAAGTAAATCTAAAAGACTTTGTCATTTTTGTAAAAAGCCAAATCATATTAAGAAATTTTGTTATTTGTGGAAAGCTGAACAGCGGAAATTAGAAAATCATAAAGTTAAGAAAATTTTGGATGGAAATACGGAATGCAAAGAAGTAGAAGATAAAGATTTTCAATGTTTCAAGATTAATTCTAGGACTTCTTGTGAAAGTTGGTACATTGATTCAGCTTGTTCCGCGCATATGACGAATAATAGAAGTTTCTTTTCCGGAGATATGAGGCCAAAACAAGGAAAAGTACGCGTTGCTAGTGGACAATTATTGGACATTAAAGGAATTGGTGATGGTATCATTGAATATGAAGACAAAAATAAAGATACGAAGTATATAAAAATCAGCAACGTATTGTACATTCCGGAATTGGATAGTAATTTGTTATCTGTCAAGTGTCTTGATCAGAAGAACTATTTTATTACATTTGGATCAAATAAGTGTACAATTCAGAAAGATAATGAAATTATCATTGAAGGACATTTAGAAAATGATTTATACAAATTGAATACGAATGAAGTCGTAAGCAAAGTTACAGAAGAGTCACATACAAACTGTATACATATGTGGCATAGAATATTTGGTCATCGCGATCCTCGAGAGGTTCAACGGCTGGAAGATGAACAATTAGTTATTGGTCTAAAAATGAGGAACTGTAAATATAAAATGAAATGTTTGTGTTGTGCAAAGGCAAAGATTGCGCAGATTCCTTATCCGAAGAAAAGTGAAAATCGAGCATCGAAAGTGGGAGAGCTGTTTCACTCTGATCTTTGCGGAGCGTTTCCTCAACCAACTTCCAGTGGAATGCGTTACATATTGACTTTAATTGATGACAAGTCAAGATTTCTTACAGTTTATCTGCTAAGACGGAAAGAAGAAGCAGCCGATAAAATAATGGAATTCTTGAATTATGTTAAAACAAAGTTTGAAAGAACACCTAAAGTACTACGCACTGACCGAGGAGGTGAATTCGTAAATGAGAAGCTGAAAAGTTATTTCGTAAAGAATGGAATGGAACATGAACTCACAGTACCGTACAGCCCGCCTCAAAATGGAGTCGCAGAAAGACGAAACAGATATTTGGTTGAAATGGTTAAATGCATGCTTGAAGATTCTAAATTAGATCAAAGGTTTTGGGGAGCTGCAGTAATAACAGCGTGCTATTTGCAAAATCGTTTACCTACAAAAGCGTGTGACTTAACACCTTATGAACTATGGCATGGAAGAAAAGCTTCAGTCCAGCATCTCAAAATTTTTGGAAGTAATGTGGTGTATTATGTACCATCTGTGCAAAGGAAGAAATTGGAAAACAGAGGAAAAGAAGGTATATTTCTCGGTTACGCAGAAAAATCAAAGGGATATCTCGTATTGGATAAAGAAAGTAACAAAGTAATTGTAACAAGAAATGTATTTTGTGTTGACAGTTGCAGCAGTGAAATTTTAACAAAAGTTGAGAAAAATACAAAGCAAGATAATGTCGTAACTTGTGATTTATATGAAGAAAACGGGCCTAAATATGAAGTTCAAGAATCAAAAGAAAAATGTAGACGTTCTGAAAGATCAAATAAGGGTGTACCTCCAGATAGATATGTATACGCTTATAAAACAGTTCAATTAGATCAGGAACCCTCTTCTTGGAAAGAAATAAAAATGCTACCGCAGGAAGAGAAACAGAAATGGATAGATGCTGCCAATGAAGAAATGGAATCCATAAGAAAGAAAGATGTATGGGAACTAACAAATTTGCCAAAAGGAAGAGCGGCAATAGATACAAAATGGGTATTTCGAATCAAAAGAGATGAAACTGGTAAAGTAAATCGCTATAAATTAAGACTTTGTGCCAGAGGATTTACCCAGAAGCCTAATGAAGATTTCAAGGAGACCTTTGCGCCAACTTCGAATAAAGCAACATTTAGAGTATTACTCACATTAGCAGCAGCAAGAAAAATGAAAATTAAACACTTAGATGTGAAAAACGCGTTTCTTAATGCAGAGATAGCAGAAGAATTGTACGTAAAACAACCAGAAGGCTATGTTAAAGAAAATGAAAAAGACAAAGTATATAAGTTAAAGAAAGGTCTTTATGGTCTAAAGCAATCTGCAAGAGCTTGGAATGAAAAGATCAACAAAGTTTTAGCTTCAAATGGTTATTCACGTAGTAACGTAGATTCATGTTTTTATTCAAGAAAAGAAGCAAATGGCTGGAGTTATATTCTACTTTACGTTGATGATATTCTGATTTGTACATTGGATGAAGAAACCGAATTAAGAATGATCAACATGTTTAAACAGCATTTTGAGATAACAGATTTAGGAAACATCACATACTACTTAGGCGTTCAAGTAGAGCGATTTGAAGATGGTAGCTTTGCAATTAATCAAGAAACAAAAATTATGCAACTGATAAAGAAATACGGATTAATTGAAGCAAAAGAAGCAAATATTCCAATGAATTCTGAGTTTATAAAAGATGAAGAAAAATCAGAAGAATTAGAAAATAATACAATGTACAGAGAAGTGATTGGATCACTTTTGTATATTTCAACAACATCGCGACCGGATATCGCAACATCAGTTGGAATTTTATCACGACGAGTAAGTAAACCAACAGAAAAGGACTGGAAAGCAGTAAAACAAGTCATAAGGTACTTAAAGAAAACCTCGCATTTTAAATTGAAGTTTGGAACAGATATATCTAGTTTAGAGGTATTTGTGGATGCAGATTGGGCAGGAGATATTTCTGATCGAAAATCAACTAGTGGTTACGTCATCATGCTTGGAAATGCACCGATTGTATGGGCAAGTAGAAAACAAGATTCAGTATCGTTGTCTTCAACTGAAGCCGAGTTTATTGCAGTATCAGAAGCGTGTAAAGAAGGCAAGTGGATTGTTCAATTGTTGAATGACATCGAGGGACATAGTAATAGACAGTTTTTGGTGTATGAGGACAATCAAGGCTGCATAGCAATGATCAAGGGTGAACGGGTGAGTCAAAGATCGAAACATATTGATGTTAGATATTGTTTTATTAAAGAACTATATAAAGATAGGGCTATAGACATTAAGTATTGTGAATCAGAAAATATGATAGCAGATATATTTACAAAACCTTTGGGTAAAATTAAGTTTGAAAAATTTCGTGGAAAAATAATTTCCGATGTAGCTGATTGAGGCGGGGTGTTAGATTTAAGTTTTAAATCAATTTTACAATCAGCTCCATCATAAATAATTTGCATAACAATGTTTTTATTTATCAAGGTTTAAGTTTGGCAACGGTCTTTGCTTATCTGTCATGTGATGCATTCTGTAGTTTGATGATGTGTTTTTAGTTGTACAGTTTCTTCCATGTTTTGATGTTTGTTTTAGTGCTTCGTTTTTACGTTATTTGTTCAATGTGTTGCATGTTCGTTATTTTACTTCTAGTCAAGAATAAAAGTTGTTTTTTAATTGAGAAATGCTGTCGAACTCTGCTGATTAATTTAACACGAATAATAAGTGAGAGAGACGTATAAGTGAACAAGCCTATTCAAAGGACTAAAACGCAACATAAAGAATGAATAAGAATGCTTCTATAGAAAAGAGACACATTACAACTGTTTGGAAATTGAAGGGACAAGTGAATATAGGTGATATGTGACAGTTTTTGACAAACTTACCATGGATGAAGGTGATAAGGTAATAAATTTTTTTGAAAGCTTTTTCTAGAAATAAAAAAAAAAGATGTCCCATATCACCTTCATTCACTTGCTCCTTCAATTGTATTTGTGAGTTGAACACAATTGAACACACACTAATTTCAATTTGTGTAAATCGGCGAAATTCAAATGTCACATATCACCTTTATCCACTTGCCCCTTCAATTACTATAACGTAACTACAATGATAAAGAGAAAACAAAAATTGTAGCATACCTAATTACAAACTGTTTCCTTTAAAACGACGCATAATAGATAATTGTCCCTCTCCGAGCTCTAGTTCATGCGGAAAAAATGCCTTCCGTGAGCAATAAAGGCGAAAGATTAAAGATGAAAGTGAAGAAAAATGTTTATTTTTTAAAGAAAATAAATTAATCTTTTTAGGGCAAAATCGGCGCATAAGTGAAATATTTATATTTAGAGCGACGCATAAACGAATGATACTATCATTATTTTGCTAGTGAATGTGCTGGGACCATTCAAAATCGTCGTATAAGTGAAAAAGGCGTATAAATAAGGCGGCGTATAAGGGAGAGTTCACTGTATTATTGTTTAACGAGAACAAGAAATACAAAATAACGTTTACCGTATTTCTTCGATATTTTTTTTCTCTCTTTTTTATTATGAATTATTTTTTGTCATTGTTCAACAGCTTGGAGAATTTTATCAGCAAGTGGAGCAAAAGATCCGCGTTTTCTCTGAAGTTATTGGTAACTTGGTATATGACGAAAGGCCTTGGAACAGCTAAAACCCGCTATGGATGCGTACGGAGAAAATCTTGCTGGAACATATTACAAGAAATATTTAAGACTTAGAAAAGAAATTGTAAGATACATATACTTTACAAATTAACCCATTAATGCCGGACATTTTTTCCCTAAGATATTTTGTATACTGGTTACAATTAGTGTTTAATGGACAGGAAAAATAATAAAAAAATATCATGTAGAAATTTTTTTTTTTTATTAAGGAAAGAAAAATCGTCCCTTAAAAGTTACGATGGACCCCAGAGGGTACATATTTTTTTTACTGAAATGTTTTTCTGCCTACGATATAATATTTAAAAAGAAATTTTATAAGAAGAAATAAAAACAGCAATCAACATAAACTGGGAAGCTGGGAATAACTTTGAAAACTTAGCTTTTTTTTCTTGAGATTGTGAACGATGTCATTTTTCTAAAGATCATATTAAAACTTTTACAGAACGCACTTTTCGATGGTTATGTGCTGCAATCTGTTAATAACGAATTGAAACAATACCTAGGTACTAATTGAACACTATTATTTGGTTGAAATGTTCATTTTTGGGAAATTCAGATCCATTTTTTGGACCGTCCCTAAAAAGGGACGCTTGGCATTAATGGGTTAAAAAATACTTTGAAAATATAACATTTAAAACAAGTATTTCCCAAACTGTATCATATTACAGCTCTTGCATGCATTAAAAATTAAGAAATTTTAAAATACTGAAAACGTGTAAACTAAAAAAGTTTTTCTTCTTTCTCTTTTAGGCAAAAGATCAAGGAGGTAAGTAATTAATATTTTATATTTTCTTGTGTTATTTTGCAGAACCAACAAAAATTCAATTTTCGAAAATTTATAATAAATACTTCGTTGAGATACTTGTACTTGAATTTTATTATAATTTTTTCTTTAAAAAAAATTCTTTTTAGCTTCTAAGTCAAAACTTTAGTGCTAGCAGACAGGCAGTTTTGCACTCAGGGTGGACTGAAAATGCTACAACCTACCACAGAACTTTGAAAAAAAAAAGATAATAATAATAATAATAATAATAATAATAATAATAATAATAATAATAATAATAATAATAATAACAATAATAATAATAATGTATATTAACAAATAAATATTTTCTCTCCTTTGCGCAAGCGCATCATGGAGAAAACTTTTGCAAGTGAGAACTTAGTATAAATGAATAAAATTAAGAGGAAGAAAAGGGAAATAAAAAATGTTCATTACAAAAAACCAAAACAGTCAAATGTTTCGGAAAATAAAAAGTGACTCAAGACGTCTCACGACAATCATTACCAAAAGTAGCCCAAATTTTTTTTTTTCATTTCAATTTCCAAATTTTTCAGGGGGGGGGGTGTCCTGAACTCTATTCTTTCCCCCAACGTTATAAAAGTTGAGGCACAGCCTGGAGATTAAGCAGAATCTCATTGAATTGGACGAAACACGCGCATCAAATGTTAATTTGTCCTCCTTGCGGCCGTATTCTCAATGCCGGAGGAAACATTCGGGTTATCCGAAACGAGTTTTAAGCTAAAATTCGTATTGAACTGCGAATTTTTAAACCAACGTTTTTTGGCACTAATAAGCAGGGATACTGCAGACACGTGTTTCTGCGTTACAAGGAAAGCCTTTTTCATTGCGAAAAATTGGGAGCTTATGGATGCACAGACATCCGACAAAGATGTCTGTGCATCCGTAAGCTCAAATGTGCAAACGAGCCCCCCTGTGCAAACGTTACTATGGTAACAATGCAAAGCGTGCTTCTATATCTTTCCTATTCTATTTGAATCTTTCGTAAAATGAATAATAAGATGGCTACCGTCATTCCTTTCAAAAAACCTGGTAAAACTGATAGCACCCCAGAGAGTTATCGTCCCATCGCCTTGACAAGCATTGCATGCAAATTAATGGAGAAAATGATTCTCAGAAGACTCTCCTTTTATCTGGATACACATGATCATTTCCCGGAGGAACAATATGGATTCAGGGAGGGCCATAGCACTACAGACCAACTACTTTACTTCTGTCAAAGGATAAGAGACGCACACAACAGAAAACCAACTAATCACACTATCGCAGTTTTCCTGGATTTATCTAAAGCATTCGACAGAGTTTGGAACAACCTTCTAATTTTTAAACTTTATAAAATTTTTGGCATTGGGTGGAGGGCCCTTCCATGGATATATGATTTCTTGAGAAATAGAACTATCAGGGTCGAGTTCAATGATTCGCTCTCCGGGTGCTATAGGATATCTCAAGGGGTGCCTCAGGGGTCAGTACTGAGCCCAACTTTGTTTTCGCTTTTCCTATCAGGCATAGAGAGCGTTATCAAGAAGAACAGTGAGGTCGGCGCTTTCGCAGATGACATTGTACTCTGGAAGTCCGATTCAGATCCAATGAAACTGGAGAGAGACATAAATCAAGTAATTAAAGACGTTCAGAATTTCGCCGAAGAGCATAAACTGAGTTTTAACCCTGCTAAGACTACGGTCACCTTCTTCACAACCAACAGAAAGCTATATAATTTCCAACCTAACATCCTTATGAATGATAAAACACTGACTGTGGATAAAAATCCAAAATATCTGGGGTTCGTTTTAGACCCCGAGATATTGGGAAATAAACATATTGATCATATAGTACTGAAAGCTAGAAAACGGCTCAACATCTTAAGATATATCTCGGGGCGTGATTGGGGTGCAGACGCAAGCACACTCAGGAACACATATATTTCAATAATCAGACCCATCTTGGAGTACGGTGCTCCAATATACTGTAGTGCCTCCGTTACAAACCTTCAGAAACTCGAAAGTACACAGCTCAGCGCAGCAAGGATCATTACGGGACTAAGAAATACATGCCATAGAGACATAGTGCTCTACGAGGCGGATCTACAGCCCCTTAGCCTTAGGAGACGTGCTTACCTATCAAAGTACTACAACAAACTCAGGGGACTGAATACCCAAAATCGTACTGCTGCTTACTTCAATGAATGGAGCGACAATCAAAGACTCATTAGAAATAGTCCCTTTAGTCAAATGGCTTCTTTTAATCTAGTCAATGGTGTTGTGGAACCACATCATCTGTCACAATGTCTGGACCCAACAGATGATCTGGATGGAGTCTTTTTTTACCCTGAGCTGCCAGTTCAGGTTAACAAACGGACAGACCTTCCTGAATATCTAAAGCCCGAACTCCACATGAGCAGAAAACCGAAAGCGTACACAGAAATGGAATTTCTGTTTCAGTTGAGTTTCCGCCGAACAGGTGGTTTTTAGAGCAGAAAAGCAGCGCGGAATCGATGGCGGTATTCCAGAGAGCGCCATCTGCAGATGAATTCTATGCATTCAGCATTTTCTTGTGCTTTCAGCGGGAAAAATGGACGGTCAAGACGAAGTTATTGCCATGGTCGGATTACACTTGATTAATTTTACAGTTGCATTATCAGAATTAAAAAGAAAAAAAAAACGAAAGCAGTCTTTTGGGTGAGGACGATTCTCCGCCTACACACACACATTTTTATCGCAGTTCGTCTTTACGAAGTGCATCATTTGAATTCTAGATGTCAGTTTTTTTTTTAAATAATATCTGCTTCAAATTTCAAAACCATCTACCTCAAATACCTTTCAAAACGAAAAAACTTTAAAATAAGATTTCAACGAAATTTTTTTTTATCTAAAAACTTTTTTCTGATTTTTTGCAAGTTAGATTTTTTTTCGATTGACTTTTTTGAACTTCTCTTAATGCTAAAACTATAAAAAAATGTCACTTTGATATTTTTTTGCAAAACTATATTGAAAATATCGTTAAAGGTGATTAAAATTCATTATATTTTTACCAAAAAATGTAAGGGGCTGAAAAAAAAAAAAAATATCGAAAAGTATTACATTTATGCAACAGATGGCGCCATTTCTTCCAACGAGATCATATTCCTAACCGATTAGGCCAAATCGTGGCCACCAATCGTGGTCCATAATACGATGTCTTTAAAACAACATTTTTATAGTCTTTTCTGTTTTTCGTCGTACAAACAAGGATAATTTTGCACTTCTTCTTAAAAAACTTAGAGATTGTACTTCGTAGACATGCTTTCAACAACACATACGGCGGCCGCCATTGCTAAAAGCTTCACATTTGAAGACGAGCTCCTATTGGCTGTTCCAAAGCGGAATCCGCTAGCAGCGGCAGAAAAGTTGAAATTTTTCTACTTCCGAGTCTGCCGCGATTCTGCCCCGCAGAAAGGGGAAAAACCTGATTTTTCAGTTTCTGCTTTCTGTTTCTGTCGATTTTCCGCTCATGTGGAGTTCGGGCTTAAGGCAGATAGCATTGGAGAGAATCGGTGATATACCGACAAATGCCGTGCGGGTCTATACGGATGGTAGTAGAGATGATCATCATCGAGCTGGCAGCGGAATTTATATCAAGTCACAAGACCATAACTTAAGGAACCAGATAAGAAACCCGGACGGATGCTCAGTTTTTCGAAGCGAGCTAATAGCCATCAACGAAGCTCTTGCCTCCCTTGTGTCTCTTAAAGATGGAAAAGAGATCTGGATTTTATCCGATAGCAGAAGTGCAATTCAACACTTGGCCAGATTGGAGAGAGTAAGAGATAAGGTGGGAACATCAATTATCAGCAAACTAAAACAACTCTCCACTTCGCACATTATTCACCTACAATGGATTCCCTCACACGTAAACCTTGAGGGCAACGAGATCGCAGATACTCTGGCAAAAGCAGGTGCTTGTGAGCCCACTGCGCAGTCAGCACCGCTAACCTATTGTGAGATTTTCTCAAAGATTAAACACCAAAATGGGATTACTTGGAATGTCCCCCCCAGAGCACCACTGGTATCAGAGTCCTCGTCCTGGATGTTCTCTAGCTCAAGAATTCAATAGACAGGAACAAACCACTCTTGCCCGCCTTCGTAGTGGTCATCTTAAAACTATGAAATTCATTGGGGGTGCTAAGAGATTTCAAACATGTACCAACTGTTCTGTTCAGGAGGCTTCTCCTCTCCACATCCTTGAGTGCCTGGGACTTACCAGACAGGATTTGGCGGACGATCCTTTGCTGGTGTTAGATTTCCTTTGGGTGTACAACATCATGGACCTGGTCTAGCTCTGCTAACCAACGGGGGCATGCAACAACAACATAAGATGGCTCAAAAGTGCAATTTTACAACTATGGAAATAGAAGTATAAGAAAGAAATGAAACGGAATAATTAATAAAATCGTCTGATAAATGCTCTAAAATAATTGTTCCCTACGATAGATATGTAGTGCTAACGTCGATTGTCGTCCATCTTGTTTGTTTGCAATGGCTAACGGGAAGGAAATCTCCATATATTATTTCTCTAAGCCGAATCCTATACCCGGTCGAAACTCGCTCATTTCTTTATCGAATTGCAAGAAAATTTATGATTTTGAAGCTTATCCCGCGGGCTATTGACGAAAATTAGACCCACCCTCTAAAAAGTGTCGGTTCGTTTTTTATTCGAACTTCAATTTTTGGGCACAAAATTGACTCTATCTAGCGAAATAATTGTCGTATCGTCTCCATTTTGATTTCATTCGAAAGATTAAAAAAAATGCGTTCTTTAGAACGTTTCTCCGCTAGCGCCGCGTAACGAGAATCTCGAAAATCCATGTTTAAGCGACTTATAAGCGATTGAAGTTTGAAAAAGTTAAAATATTTTGCTCAACTGTCAAAATCGTTACATTGTTGTTCAAATCAATTTTAAATGCGACATTTCAAGCCAAGGCTTAGCTCGGTAAACCTTAATTGTAACTTTTATTGTTTCAAAATACTATGGTAGTTTTGCGATAACGTTAGTATTTAGTTTAGTAGTAGCCTTGGGTGTTTGATTTTAATATGGGGTATCACTTTTGTAGTAGTTGTAAAAGTGAACGTGTCTTTGATCTCTTTGAAAAGTTGTCAGAACGACGGCAGTAGATGGCGATGTTGTGCAAATGAAGCCAATAAAAATTGTCGTATTAAATTTTAAGTTTAGAGTTTTTTTTTTTTTTTTTTTTTTTGCGGAATGCCGCACGGGTCACCTAGTCTATGCTTAAACCGCGGAAGTCGGGGGCACAAGCGAAGCTTGAAAAAAGAGGCGTGTTGTGATCAGGGAGTGTTGTGATGCATCTTTTCGCCAAACCGGAGTGGAGAATACAGTTATTTTACAGCTTCGCTTTTAAACCTCGCTTCAAGCTTAAGCTTCCGTTTAAGCGGCGTGGAGAATACTGGTGTTAGAGCCACTATACAGGAAAGCCGACGCATCAACTTAAGTTTGACCACTTTGGATCCAATTTTTCTTTGTTGCGAAGCTTGGGTTACCAGAGCAAAGTTCCGGGACATTGCCAAGCTTTGCCAAATTCACGTGCCGCTAATAATTGCTCGCAGTGAAAAACTACGAAAATGCGACAACTCGCCAGAAAAGAAACCCCGCTCAAATATGCGCTAGATCTAAAGTGGTCAAATTTAAGCTGATTCATAGGATTTTTTATAAAATGTCATCAGACCTTCTCATTCAGATAGACTCGTCTCAATTGGAAGTCTGCCAAATCCATAGCAACTAGAGTCGCTATATAGACAGGCCGACGCATCAAGATTAAGTTTCACCACTTTGGATCCAATTCCTTAACTTTTACTTTCAAATTTTCATTGTTGAGGAGTAGGGCTACCGGAAAAAAGTTTTGGCACATTGCTAAGCTTTGCCAAATCCACGTGCCGCTAATAATTGCTCACAGTCAAAAATTACCAAAACGCGATGACCGGCCAGAAAAGACAACCACTCAAACACACAAACACGCGCTGGATCCAAAGTGGTGAAACTTAATCTTGATGCGCCGGCTCGTATATATAGGGGCCTTAATAGCAACCATGGGCATTTAGTGCTAAAATTCACGCTCAAACCTACACATTAAATAGCGCATTCAATGATTTCAAATGGAATCACACGAACAAAAAAATAAGACAGGTCATTTTTGCTTCGAAAAAATCTTTTTTTAACCCTTTATGCCCCGACGGGACTCATAAGTCCCGCTTATATTAATGTAGTATTATGAGTCCTAAATGGCTGCAATCATGCTGAATCTTTTAAGTACCACTCTTTGTACTTCGATGAGAGGCCGACAGATGGTACCGCGATCGGAAATAGTTTTCTTGAGGACCCTAAAGCGTAGGGGGCCTTAGACCCCCCCAAAATTTTCAAAAAGTTTTTATTTCGAAAAAATATTTTTTGGTGTATTTTTAACTCAAAAAAACAAAAAAATATATAAAAATTCATTGTTAAGGGGTTACAGTACCTCTATAACAAATTTCTATAATTTACGTGAAAAGCGTAATTCTTTGAAACCTTTGTTTCTGCACTTATTTAACAATCAATAATTTATTTTCAAACATTAAAAAATTTTCTCACTTTTTCTGAAAATTTGAAAAATTTAAGAAAATTTCAATTTTTTAGAAACCCTAAGGCGTTTTTGTTTTTGCACTTATTTCAAAATTTCTTTTTGCTAAATGATGACATGAATTACCTCTAAAAATCTGCGCATTCATTTTCTTATATATTGCTTTGAAAATATTTTGTGAACTTTTATGTAAAAAATTATTAGACATTTTTTCTTTTTAAAGGTTTAACAAGCTCTAAAAATTTTAGTAATCAATAAAATGCTTATTCAAAGCACAGTTTTGTTAAATATATTATCCTGAGAGCAAAAAATATTGCTTTAAAGTTGTATCTTTAATAGAAAAAATTCCTTAGCGTTTCCAGTAACATGGAAACACCAAAAACTGATCATCCAAAAAAAGCACTTAAAAGTTTTGCTTCTCCATTAGAACACATACCTTAAAGTCACTCATAACTTTTTAAATAATTGAGATTTGAGATAGAGCAATGCTGTTTTTTCCCAAGTGTTCTATATAACTTTTACTTTTGAAATAAGCAATAAATTTTTTTTGGTGGTTTGGTCATTTTTGAGGTACTGTGACCCCTTAAATTAATTTGGGACATAAATGGTTAAGTTAACTCATTGTTTTCATGTGACAACTTCATTGAACCCAACAGCTGAGTGGAGAAGAACAAGAGGCAACGGAGCGACTTACGTCCACTGGGGCAAGAAAAGTTGCTCCACATTTTCAGAAACTGTGGGCAATGGAACAGCTTTTGGATCCCATACGTATGGAGGAGGAGCCGAATTGTTGTGCTTGTCAACTAATCAAAGTCTTGAAACAGGAATGAAAGACACGAAAGATTCTGCAATTTTGCGAGGTAAGACTTGGTCAAAAATATAGCACGTGTGCATGTGAGTATGAACGTATGCATGTGAGTATGCACGTATGCATGTAATAAACCGACAACTCTGTTATTTCTTCTAGGGGCTGTAGTTTCGTCCTTATTGTGGACTCATCAGTCTGGAATAGGAAGTAACCGAGTTGGAGAAGCGAGTTGTGCCGTATCACTGCTGTGGCCTTTCGTTTTTTTTTTGGGCTGTGGTAGCTCGATCGGTAAGGCGTCGGACTCGTGCCCGGAGAGACCCGGTTTCGATCCCAGCCGATCAAAGATTCACCGTCTTGATTAATGGTGGCTGGGAGACATTGAAAATGTCGTGGTCACAAAGTCCTCTAAGTGAAACGATACCTCTGGGGGTGGTGGGCCAAGGGGTTTGCTCGGGCCTTGGTTCCTGTTCAAAAAAAGAACAGAGAGCTCTTCAGGGTCCTATCCCGGTTAAACCACGAGTTGTGGTAGGTACGGGGGACCCTGGAGTGTGTGATGTGATGTGGCCTTTCGTTGGTATGCGAATTCTCTATTAGCTATCAGTTTTTTTTTTTTTTTTTTTTTTTTTTGGCACTCATAGCTTCTGTACGAGAATATCTGCCACCAGCTCGTTTACTTCATATTCCAGACGGATGAGTCCACAATAAGGACGAAAATAGTCTCTAGATAGACAAAACGAGTGGCGCATGTGTTCCTGCCTTAGCCCTGGCTTAGGGACTTACTACTTAATACCAGGGCTGCGGAGTCGGAGGAAAAATGGTCGACTCCGACTCCGGGATTTTAAAACTTCCGACTCCGACTCCCGACTCCTGCTTTTTTATTATTATTTTTTTTTACCAAAATGTGAAGAGGGAAAGACCCTAAACAAAGGTTGAAATATTAAATCCATTTTAAAAGTTTCATTTTTATTCATGGTCGTAGCCAGGACTCACTTTAGGGGGGGTAGCAAGCTGGGGTATCCCAGTTGGAGGTCATGGGAGGTCATTGTGACCTCTCAAAAAGTCCAATTTTCTTAAGAATTCTCGCAGGTAATTTCACCACAATTACCTTAATTCTCGGAGGTCACTGTGACCTCCCAAAAAGTTCATTTCCTCCAGAGCAAAAGACAAGTGCCGCTCTTGTCATTTGACTCCGTACAAAACTAATCCTTTTCGTGTTCAATGGCCAGACTTTATTTTAACACACTGCATTTTTGCTGCAAATATTTTTTATTCACTTGCATAAGCCCAAACATAGCAATTCGTTTCACAAAGCAGACCCGCCATTTTGAAGCCCTTTTTGATGATCCTAGATGCTTAGGATTTGGATATTGGACGCTGAAAATTTGTATTTGTTAGTTTCAAAGATATGTTTTTGCCTCTATAAAATTTCATCCAAATCGAAGGTGGTCGGAGTCGGAGTCGACATGCTTTTCTGCGACTCCGACTCCGGCTCCTTTGGCCCAAAATCTGTCCGACTCCGACTCTGACTCCGCAGCCCTGCTTAATATACGCATGATTCAGTAAATATAAAATGCAAATCCTTCAAAATAATCCACTTATGTAGGTAAATTGGAATATAATTGGCAACTAAAAGTGTGGACTAAAAATATTTACACTGATGATGTAAATAGTGCAGGACACTTCAGGATTGTGGATTGTCGGCATTCTTTCTTGGACGAGTTCAGTTTAAAATTGGCTGAAAATAAAAGAGAGAGCAGGATTCCCACAGAAATGTAAAAGCAGCTATCATAGTCCACGCATCAATTACAGGACCCCTTTATTTATTGTACCGATGGCCCTCTTACAGTTGTGAAAAATTTTGAAATATGCATTTGAAATATGACGAAAATAAATTTTGTTAATAACTTCCGTTTTGTGTGTGAATTAGGTGTGGTGTATTTATCAACACATCATGTCCGGACAAAAAGGTTCAGGGACAGCACCAAAAGTCAGGTTATTCATTAAGTAACTGATTTGTTAATTCTAACAGGACTCACGCCATGACATCACATTTGTAACATCTAGCATGCTACTTTGCGGCACCTTGCGCCTGTTATTTTGCGACATCGTGAAGATGTCACTGCACATTTTCTTTGTGACGTCTCTAAGTCCTGACATTCGTAAAGTACGGCAATCTGTCGATGTTTTCAGAGTGACATTCGTGACAGGTCGTATCTTGGGAGGACTAAGCGAGCCGGGGCTCTTGCCTAGGGCGGTAACTTTTAGGGGTGGTAAACTCACCTTATTTTTGCGCGCGCGGCGCGGGTGTGTGTGTGTGTGTGTGTGTGTGTGTGTGTGTGTGTGTGTGTTTTCCACTAAAACTAGGTAAAAAAAATTGAAGGAAAGTGAGTAAGGAACAGCAGTTTCAAGATTTGTTCCGGCTAGGAAAAGTCGATGATCCGGCTGTCCGGCACTATTCGTGATGGTCATATGACAATGAACATCACGTGACTTTCATTTTAGTCACTGTGTGTTACTACTACAGTAACGCCGGCTAATTGAATCAGTCACTTTAATAAATCAAATCGTCAAAAACAGAACAACATCCAGCTTGAATGAATTAGTCGCTCTATTAAATCAGCCGTTTCATTGAATCGAAATTGCGGAGTACAAACGTGATTCATGAAAGCGACGGCCACTGTATCAGCGCACTGCTGTACCATGTCAACTCTTTCCTTCTGTGCTCTACATTAACCTGTCAACCTTAATTTTACAGAAATGTCATACAAGACATCCAACGGAGCAAACTCTCTCATATTCTGCGCATCGTGTCACCTTCGGTCACGTGGTTCGGTCGAGTCATTCGTGGGAAGAACAGAATGTCCTGAGGGATGGGAGTACATCTACGATGGGCAACTCATGAGCGGTTCCCTCAACACCAACTCAACTAGATTCATTTGTTTGGACAGACAGGCTGAGAAGGATATCAAGACATCGCTGTACAATCCTCTTATGCCAAATTTTGCTTCACTTCGTGATAGCAGTCGACTTGACGAAGAAAAACATGTTATGGTGCTGTGCGTCGTATGTGCCAAATGATAGCTAAACAAAATAAACTGAATTATATTTATCTGTTGTTAACTGTGCTCTTTCCAGTAAAATGAAAGTTATATGTGTCAAATATGTGACATGTGTTTTATTTGGGTTATTTAAATAGAAACGTACGCCTATAACAGAATTGTCTATTTTTAAAAATCATTATTATTCTCAACAAATAAATATCTTCATGCTGAAATGTAAAAGTAAATGTAACATCTTCTAAGTGTACAAATTTTGCAAATATTAATTGAACCGTTTATTTCAAAAACCAGTCAACAGACAAGCTCTAGAAGTTCCAAAACGCATTTTTACTCTTGTTTTAAAATTCTTCTGCAAATTTTACAACATCTTAAACTGAAATGTACGCATATTTAGATATGTTTCCTAAAGTAAGAAATGTTGTAGTCGCATTTTAAAAATTTGATGTGATACAATAAATGTATTCTCAAAATTATAAATTTTGTCTGTTGACTGGTTTTTGAAATAAAGGATTCAATAACGGACGCTTGTTTCGGAATCACACGGAACTCCTTTTTAATACAGGAGATGCTCATTTTTAAATTAAAATACATCTGACAAAAGTCAATAAATTTTCAAATTTGAGCTCTGCATTTATTGTGTTTTACATATCTGTTTTTAATTGTTTCAGTTTCTTAGAAAATAAATAGTCATTGGCATAAATATCCTCCTGTTATTTCGACTTTTTTGAGTTTTTCAGCAATCAACTATGTAAATCTGTTGAATAAATAATATTGGCAACTTAACAAAAAACCTCTATGGGTTTGGGAGGGAGGTTATGTCCAGATTTGCTCCTCGTAGTTTGTTCTCAAGATATCATTTTTTGTTTTGGGCTATACGAAGGTATATCCAGGGCCTGATTAGTGAAGAGTGTAGTTAAGTGCTCCCAAAGTTATTCCAAAATTGTGCTTTTAGCGCCTCAACTTCTTAATGATTCAGGGAGAATATTCTGAACATGCCTAACATCACCAAAGGTAGTCAAATTTTCATTTTCTGAACCTTCAGTTTCGAAAAATGGGAAAGTCTAAACCTCACCCTTTTCCCTAATCTCATCAAAGATACTACTGTGTAACATTTTTTCGCGAGACCTCCGTCAAATCTGCGCATGCGCCAAGTCTCTTCTGACTTTCTCGAAATAGGGGGGGGGGATACAACGAGGAAGTAGCAAGCGAACAAAAACTGAAGGCATCGGGAAGTGCACGTCCTAAACCTATCTCCCCTTTTTCAAATAGAAGCGTTCGTGGTTGCCAGGCGCACAACACGCAAACAGACAGTACACTTTCATTTTTAGGACTTCAATTCCCAACAATTGCCACTGCCAAGTCCCTCAAATGAGGGGAGCTCGCCCCCATCGCCAGCCCTTCTCTTGTATTCTTCCTTGCGTTTGAACTAATGTTTTTGCTTTCGATGAAGTTTTTGAAGTGTGACTTTGAAGAACCATCACTTCCAAGGGCGTAGCTAGGGGGGTGCAGGGGGGTGCAGCTGCACCCCCTAGATCAGAGCCAATGGGAGGTCACTGTGACCTTTTTTTTTTTTTTTAACAAACGATTTTGTCCCCTTTCATGCTTTTCATTGTAACATGCTGATCACCAGCATGTTACTGCAAAACTACTGTTTTGTTTTTTTAGAAATATTTATACCATCCATTGGTTTAAGGTGTGCATGGTTGAATAAAGTATAGTTTCTTTGAGTTCATAATTTCTTCCTTTTCTTGTTCAAATAGAATTTCAAGCACTTTTTTCTCTTTCTTTCTTACTTTTTTCTTTCTATTTTTATTGAAAAATTTGACTTTTATGCTAGTTTTAACTTTATATAAACTGCGTTATTATATCTAGTATTGATTACTTTTCAGAAAATGATAGTAAGCTTGCCTGTTTTTGAGGAGAAAATTTTTAATTTACCGAATGAAACTCAGAATTTTACTGAATGATTAAAAAATAATTAAATAAAATACAAGAATGCATACTTATCTATGTCTACCAAAAGCATCTCGAAAATAAATAAATTAATTAATTAAAGAAAAAAAAAGAAAAAGAAAATAAAATAAAGAAGTTCAGCCTTGCAATACTGTCTCACTGTTCTCAAGTTTAATCAGCCAATTTGTATCGGATAAGAAATATTTAGGAGGTCACAGTGACCTCCTATTGGGATGCCACTGATTGCACCTCCCTAACAAGAGTCCTGGCTACGCCCTTGATCACTTCACCTCCAAACAGTTTAGAATTAAAGCAGTAAGTTACCCCCCCCCCCCCCACTACGCCAGGGCTAAGGCAGAAACTTGCAATACACCACCAGTTCGTTTATTCCACCCATGTACAGCAGTTTCGTGCTTACTATGCGCTCATCAGCATGGAATAGGAATTTAACGAGTTGGAGGCAAAAATCCTCTTATAGAGCAAAAGAGAGCCGAAAAAAACTGGTAGCCAATGTGAAATTAGAACACCAGCGAGCGACCGCACTTGGTATGGTACGACTCGAAAATTTTGAGGCAAGGTATTGCCTCAAAATTTGAATTTTTTGGTCCTTGAAATTTTTTTGGTCCATTTCTTGATCTGCCGCAAGTTTGGAAAAAATGCAGTTGTTTCGAGGTTTTTAGCAAATTATTAAAATATTTTTTTTCGATTACGATTAGGGAGGAAAAGGTGCCATTGTGATTACAGAAGTCCCATAAAAAGAATTTAGGTCTGTGTTGTAATTCCTTCCTTTTCCAGAAATGACCAGAAGATTTTGCGATTTCCTGTTTTTTTATAAGTTTTGTTTAAAATGCTGTTTTCGAGGTATTTGTCTTAACTTATTAATGCCGGACATTTTTTTTCCAAAAACATTTTGTATATTGCTTACACATAGTGTTTAATTAGCAGGAAAAGTAATGAAAAAAATATCACGTGAAAAATAATTTTTTTTATTACGAAAAGAAAAATCGTTTTTTAAAATGTACGCTACCCACCAGAGGGTGCATACTTGTTTTACTAAAAAAAATTTCTGCCCACGATATAATATCTGAAAAGACATTTTATAAGAAGAAATAAAAGCAGCAATTAACACACACTGGAAAACTGGGAATCATTTTAAAAACTTAGCTTTTAGCTCTTGCGATTGAACGATGGAATTCTTGATAAAGATCATAATAAAACGGCTACATAACACACTTTACAATGGTTACTTGCTGCAATCTGTTAATGATGAATTGAAACAATACCAAAGTAATACAGTCGACGCTCGTTATAACGACCACACGTTATAAAGACCATCCTAATATAACGACCGGTGAGAAAACCCCCAACTGTATCCCAATATACTCTATGTTCTACCTCTTATAACGACCACTCGTTATAAAGACCGTTTTCTGTAGGACGGAGACGGTCGTTATATCGAGCGTCGACTGTAATTGAAAACACTATTATTTGGTTGCAATGTTCATTTTTGGAAGATTCAGAGGCACTTTTTGGACCGTCCCTAAAAAGGGACGCTAGGCATTAATGGGTTAAAATAATTACATTGTTTGTCATATATGATGCATTTTTAGAAGTTAGGTGCTAAAAAAATTCTTTAATTAATTTCCTAAAAATCTCAAAAAACTGCAATTTTTCCAAACTTTAACGCAATTGCGGCAGATTAAGAAATTGGCCGAAAATTTTCATATTTTTTACATGCACATTGCACATGCTTTTTACATGCTTCCCTGTTATGATTAAAAGAAGTTCAGAGGCCCGATGCAAAAGGAAAAAGGCGAAATTTTGTTACAGGAAGGAACTTTTGAACTCAAACGTACATAACAGTACACCAGCTAACCTCAAACAACTAACTTAAACTGCTAACTCAAACAAAACTAACATTCTGAAGGTATTTTACAATTTAACTATAGTTGCCAATTTAACAACAATAACAATAAAACTTAATTAAACATAAACAAGGCTGTGCGATAACCTCAACATCCCCAATGGCACCTTTTCCTAAGTCCCCTATATATACGAGCCGGCGCATCAAGATTAAGTTTCACCACTTTGGATCCAGCGCGTGTTTGTGTGTTTGAGTGGTTGTCTTTTCTGGCCAGTAATCGCGTTTTGGTAATTTTTCACTATGAGCAATTATTAGCGGCACGTGGATTTGGCAAAGCTTAGCAATGTGCCAAAACTTTTTTCTGGTAACCCTACTCCGCAACAATGAAAATTTGAAAGTGAAAGTTAAGGAATTGGATCCAAAGTGGTGAAACTTAATCTTGATGCGTCGGCCTGTTTATATAGCGGCTCTACCTTTTCCCATCATCGAAATTTTAGAAAAAAGTCTTTTTCGGCCCACCCTATTGTACGCCCTCAAAACTCGTGCGCCCCCCCCCCCCCCAAGTCGCGGGAGTTGCGAGGTGCTATGTATGCCACTGATTTACTAGTATGCAAGAGAGAAATTAATTGATTATACGTTTTGGAGGCAGTTTACAAGAATTAAATAATTGAGGAAACCATACTATCCAAAGCGTTTGTTTTTTCCCAAAGTTAGAACCAGGGACGTGTAAGGGGGAGGGAGAGAGAAATGAGAAACCTTTTGACCCGGACCCTGAGGTTGAAGGGAGCACTACATTTCAAAAATATTTTTACACGTTTATTATCCCCACCTTTTTTTTTAATACGCTTTTATCAGTTTCACAGGTGGGTTTGTTGGTATGTATGTAACCCGGAATAAAAGATAAAATTCACGTTCTTCGCAAATATAAAAGTAATATATTTAATACTATTTTTATGCAAAAGGCAAAACTGTATTACATGTTTTCTAAAAGCGTATTTTTTATTTTTTAAACTATGATTGAAGTTATTATTTGCTATAGTTCAACGGAAAGTCAATTAGGAATGTAAGTAAATTTTAAATCATTATAATGTTCATTAGTTATTCAGTATAAAGAAATGTGTATTGAACATTTAAAACAAACGACTCGAACTTATAAACCTGTCAGAGCGCAAGTAACGTCGAAAAAGAAATCGCATTTGTCAGCTTTCAGAAAATCATAGACATAACACACGGACGCACCTGGCCATCCGTGACGTCACTATTCTAGCCTCGAGCAGGCAGAAAGATTACGCAGTTTCAGTTTTGATTCTAACAGTAGGCGGGAAAATGTTCTATTCTAGGTTAAGAATGATGCACTCTCGATGCCTGGAGAGGGATTCAGATGAGCTTAAAGATGCCTTCTTAAAGATTTATTAAATGGTAAGACTCACATATTTTGTTTCCATTTTCAAGACTTCTCAATTCCTTTATCAATGCAGTGAACTCTCACTTATACACCGCCTCATTTATGCGCCTTTTTCACTTATACGACGATTTTGAATGGTCCCAGCACATTCCATAGCAAAATAATGATAGTATCATTCGTTTATGCGTCGCTCTAAAGATAAATATTTCACTTATGCGCCGAATTTTCCGTAAAATGTAAAAAAATATTTTCTTAAAAAATAAGCATTTTTCTTCACTTTCCTCTTTAATCTTTCGCCTTTATTGCTCACGGAAGGCATTTTTTCCGCATGAACTAGAGTTCGGAGAGGGACAATTACCTATTATGGATCGTTTTAAAGGGAACAGTTTGTAATTAGGTATGCTACAATGTTTGTTTTCTCTTTATCATTGTAGTTAAGTTACAGTAATTGCCAAACCGTAGTAATATGTCCCTTGTCTATAGAAACATTCTTATTCATTCTCTCATTAGAACCTATGTTGTGTTTTAGTCCTTTAAATAGGCTTGTTCACTTATACGTCTCTCTCACTTATGCGCCTTTTTCTGTTGGTCCCTTGGGCCCGGCGCATAAGTGAGAATTCACTGTATATCTTTTCACGGCCTTGATGTTGGGCATGACAAGAAATGGCGAATTTACAGGTTTGGGTGTGCCCCACCTAAATGAGCAAAACTCCGAACAATATTTGAGTGGTTTACAATCAAAATCAGTTAACTTCATTTTTCAAAACTTTATAGCAGCAAAAAAAAAAAAAAAAAATTTTGTACTTCCAGAAAGAATAATCACAGTCAATTGTATCTCTTACAATGTGGTTTGGGAGTGGTATTAAACTTGTGAATTGGGCGAGTTCAATGCTTGCCTCCAAAAGCAGAAAATGGCGAATTTTGCGTTGGACATAACTGGGTTTGCTTTGAAAGTCGACCAAAAAACCAATTATGAGATAATGTTTTGCACTCTTGGGAGTTTTTATAGCTGTGGTGTAGTAATAATTTTTACAGTAGCGTCGCTAGGGAGGGGGGGCGCCTCCGGTGTCGCCCGTTTGGGGGGTAACACCCAGGTCGAAAAAAAATCACATTTAGTCAGTGAAAAGCAGAAGCATCATTGTGGGCGGGGCGGAGGGCGATTTTAACCGGGTGACACCCCTGTGAGGTTTAATACCAGAATAATTTCAAGAATTTTAGAAAAAATATAGATACTTCAATTCTGAATTTTTTACCCCGCATGTACAAAAACATTTAATCAGTCATAAACAGTAGCATCATTACAGGGTCATTTTCGCCTGCAGACACCCTTCTGGAGGGGGAGGGGGTAAGACTTACAACTACTGTCTGTTTGCGTATTGTGTGCCTGTCAGACACGAACGCTTCCATTTGAAAAAGGGGAGATAGGTTTAGGATGCGCACTTCCCGATGCCTTCAGCTTTTGTTCGCTTGCTACTTCCTCGTTGCATTTCCACCCTATTTCGAGAAAGTCAGAAGAGACTTGGCGCATGCGCAGATGCGGCGGAGGTCGCACGAAAAAATTTTAGACACTAATAAAGTTTTAAAAAATATAAATACTAAAATCCTAGTATATTTCAGATTTTATTTAAGAAATTACGCGCAGCGGCAACACTATGTGTGAAAGTATGATGACAATCCTCTGGGTGGGGGGGGGGGGGTGACATCCGAATTGCATTTAAGTGTTTCTAAAAAGTATTAAAACTGAAATTCCAATATATTTTTAACAACATGAATACAAAAATTTTTATAAGTTCATCGCACATGAGCACAAAAAATCGTTTTCTTTCTTTAATTTTATTTTCTATATATTATCTATTCAGACAAAAACAGCCCTCCGTATACTCCAGATTATCTGAAGTCGTTTTTCTTTACAGTGCCCGTCGCTTAATCACATTTGTGCCGAGAACATTTGATTTCATTAATCCTTTAACGGGCAATTCATTTCAAGTAATTTGTACGGTTTACTAAATATATTTTACAAATATATTTAGAATGCAGTATATATGTTACGGCCAAAGCCCGAAGTCGGCCAGTTCGCGAAGTGGCCGGCCACTTCGCGAAATGGCCAATATCGCCTCAAAATGACCGGCCAAAGTCCGAAATTTCCTTGATTTCGGGCTTTGGCCAGCCAGTTCGCGAACTGGCTAGAGGCGATCGGCCAAAGTTAGAAAAAAAAAGGTAGTGACACATTTTGTGTGTCATGACCTTTTTCACATGTCACATTTTGTGCTTGTTTACCATAACGCTAAAGATAATCCCATTATATCTGTCACAGAGCAGGGGCGGATACAGAAATAGTTTTTATGGGGACCCAGAAAAGTAAAAGTGCTTCCCCGCCCCCTACATTTTTTATAAAAAAATCTCACAAAGTTCCTTTAAATTAAAAAAAGGGGGGGGGGGTGAAAAAAATATTTTAATATTTTAAGCCGATCAACTATTAAACCAGTGGTTCCTAGCATGGGGGCGATTGCTCCTGAAGGGCGATTGGACTCCTCAAAGGGGCGGTAAATTCTTAAAGGGCAATGAGTATTTAGAAGAGAAAAAAAAGTAGAAATAAAACTAGCGAAAACCACAATTGTAAACATGTACGAAACCGGTTGTTTAGAGTTGATCGGGGTGTCTTGAGCTAGGTGGCGTCTTCGGATGACATTAATTAACGAAGAAATTAATTTAAAACCTTTAATACATTTTTTGTGCTTTTTGAATTCGAATAAAACTAATTGAACTTAAATTAAAGTTTAAGAGCTTCCTCCTTGCACCTAAAATGAACCTTTGGAAGTATTTCGTCCTTTATTGCTAATTTTATAAACTTTCAAGTTGTCAATTTGTTTTAATTCAAATTTTTAGTTTCAACGATTTTAGTTCCCCTGAGTCTAGTGTAGAAAAGAAAATAATATTTCTTGAAAAATGTACTTCTGTTTTTTGAAAAGTACGTCGAAAATTTTGGATGTTTCCCTTCAAATGCTTCAGTTATATATCAGCTCACTTTGTGAAAGGAAAAAAGAATAAAGGTATTTTTATTTCTTTATTAATATTTTTAGTTTAAAAATGATTGGTTATAATTGCTTTATTGAGTACATTTTACTTCAACTTAAAGTTAGGTTTTTATATTTTTAATAATATCGATGTTCACTAGAGTCAACTTATTGTTTTTAGAGGAAGGGGGGGGGGAGGCGATAAGTGTCAGTCAGCGTCTTGAAGGGGGCGATGAGCTCAAAAAGGTTGGGAAACACTATTAAAAATTATGTCAAATTATACAATATTATTTAACCTAATTAGTAAATGAGGCACGGTATTATTTAGAAACAATTGTCAATATGATTTAAAACAAAAAATTATCAAAACGAAATCGTCACCTTTTTCCATCGCAGATGAATGAATGAATGAATCGTGATATATATTATGTACCATTGATTTAGCAAACCCTGAGTATTCTTTTACCCTGTCTAACCCCTGATTGCTATATTATTCCCATAGCAAACCAAAGTGATGTTATTCAAATATGCTGTACATGAGCTTTTTTTAAAGACATAGTTCAAAAATTTTTACAAATGTGATGGAAAAATTAAAAAGCAATTGAACATTAAACATAGTAAAATTATTTTGATCCCTTTGGAAGCCCTCCACCCCCCTAAAAGCCGCTACAGCCACAGAGTAGTTTTTGGGAGATATCCGCACTCTTAGGCACCTAGGATCGTCCATCAGAAAAAAGGCTAAGGTGGGTAGTAGCGTGAAGATCTCACACCAAAAAACTCATGGTCTCTTATGAAAATTTCCTCTTCCTTGGAGAAAACAAACTAACAAACAAAAAAATAATCACATTATCTACTGAATTAGTTTATTACAGAAAATTATGACTATCATCATTTGACACAAAAAAAAAATGTTATGGCATTTCGAATATTGCACAAGAGTTTGTTATTTTTACATCTGCAGCAATTTGTTTAGCACTTGTTAGTGCAACTGCATCGAACAGCAAGCACATCGCACATTGGCCAGGGAGTTCCGGCCACTTCGCGAAGTGGCCGGCCAAAGTCGCATATACGCGGTATACGCCCAAAATGTCGCGGTCGAAATGTCGCGGGCCAAAATGTCGCGGCCAAAATGTCGCCGAGCCAAAATGTCGCGGGCTAAAATGTCGCGGGCAAAAATGTCGCCGGTCCAAAATGTCGCCGAGCCAAAATGTCGCGGGCTAAAATGTCGCGGGCCAAAATGTCGCCGGTCCAAAATGTCGCCGAGCCAAAATGTCGCGGGCTAAAATGTCGCGGGCCAAAATGTCGCCGGTCTAAAATGTCGCCGAGCCAAAATGTCGCGGGCTAAAATGTCGCGGTCCAAAATGTCGCCGGTCCAAAATGTCGCCGGTCCAAAATGTCGCCTGCCCAAAATGTCGCGGGCCAAAATGTCGCGTGGTCAAAATGTCGCCGGTCAAAATGTCGCCGGGCCAAAATGTCGCCGGTCGAAAATGTAGCCGTGCCAAAATGTCGTCGGTCAAAAATGTCGCCGATCAAAAATGTCGCCGGTCTAAAATGTTGCCGGTCCAAAATGTCGCAGGTCAAAAATGTCGCCGGTCCAAAATGTCGCCGGTCAAAAATGTCGCGGGCCAAAATGTCGCCAGTTCAAATGTCGTCAGACAAAAATGTAGAAGGTCCGATATTGATACAGTTAGTATCAAAAATTAAAATATATGAAAAGGCTTTTTTACACCGAATTAGCAAAAAATTGCTAATTGCTGTTGATGAACGTGTGCGTTAACGATAGTATGTACTAAAATTTTTGAAAATACTAAAAAAAATTTACCCTTTCGGCTTGTAACTGTTTCGAGCGCTTTCCAAGAAACAAATAGTTTTCAAACAAGCGTACGTTATTTATTTACAATAGCTCATTTCACCGTAACTCGCTATCTACCAACTTAAAAACGAATAGATTAGCAGCCCAAGACTAGTTTAATTGATATCGAAAGGAAAATTTGTGTGTTAAAAAAGAAGTTGAAGAACAGTGAAATGAATAAGACAGATATACAATGTTTGAAACTTGGTTTCTGTTAAAATTTCTTACATGATCGAAAGCAAGTCTATATTATTTAAATAATAGAGGTCTTTTTATTTTCTTCTTCATAAAATGTGTAAAAGAAAGTATTGGATCAGTGAAAAATTGTCAATTTGGAAGAATTTACACTTTCTGACGTGTGAGGAATTCAATTTTATCGTTTATTTTTTTAAGGGAAAATGTGTAAGTGTGTATCTGCGTGACCCATTTTCTGGGGGCAACTCTACCACAAAACTTAGTGCGTGAATTAGAATGAAATTTGGTACATACATGTACCAACCAATATGTGATTCAGTGCTGATTGGTTTTTGCCGCTAGTTCTTCCAAGTTTTTACATGCAAGAATGTAATGGAACATTTTCAGCATAGCGTGATTAATGTCTGAAGAAGGTTCAGACGAAATAAAATAAAAATTGGCCCATAGGAAGCCTTCAGAAGATACGCCACATCATCGAGGAAGCAGAGCAATTGAACTTTTTATTTTTCATTATTTGTGAGTGATGTATATCAAGAAGTAGTGCAAGTATTCAGACAAAATTTTGTTTTTAGAATGGTCTTAAAAGGAGAGATGCTTATTCATTTCTGGCGTTAATCAGCTCAGACATGGTTCTGTACCTTCGTTACAATCAGTATTTAAATGTGGAGTTGAATATAATACCATTTTTTTCTCTTGACATTTCACTTCCCCTTCCACCACTCAGTTGTTACAAAGAAAGCAATAATTCCATGAACTAATTTGATTTCAAACGTCCCCAAACAACTCTTAAAGAAAATGTTCTATAAGAAAATTGCCGGCTACGCGGTGATTAAACAGTATTCCGTTTTTGCAAAAAAAAAAAAAAAAATGCCTTTACAGCAAATTTATTTGTTTAATTTCTTTGTGTGAAAAAAAAAAGAAATAATCCTAAATATAGTTTAAAAAAACTAAAAAATACGCTTTTAGAGTAAATCAAATTCAAAAGAAGATTTTGAAAACTGTTGAATATCCGCTAAGTTTACATGCACTCAGTGGCGTAACTACTCGTTGGTTTCAGGGGGGGTTATATTCTAAATCGTCACGAGGTTAAAAAAACGGCGGCGAGTGGGGGGGGGGGCAACCCCTTTTTACCCACACTTTGCATGTATGTATGTGTGTGCATATATATATGATACGCACTTGAAAATGCGTACTTCCGAAGTTCGAAAACCAGATAGGTTTTTAAAGAGTAAAGAAATATTACTGTAGAATAATGGAAGGGGGGTCCGGGGGTTCGCCCCGGAAATTTTCATAAATTGTACCTCTAAAAACTCCATTCTAGACTATCTTGGTGATGTTCGATCTCTTCCTCAGTCAGTAAAACACGATTGCCGGCCATTTTTAATAATGTGAAAGAAAATGATAGGATACAGAAATTCTTCCCAGCGATTTTTTCGAAATTTTAGTTCCAAAAACGCAATTTCAGACGAATTTCGATCATAATGGGAGGTTCAGAGGTCTACCTCCGGAAATTTTTGACATTTATTTTCTAAAAAAGGCAATCCTTAATGATTCTGGGAAGGGGAGGGGGTGGCAATGAAGTCTGTAACACAATGATATTCGCTGGAGAATCGTACTTCTTCATTCTAGGAGTTTTATATTTTTTCATCTCATTTTTGCATTTTTGGAGCAACGTTTCGGGGGGGGGGGGGGTTGTCCCCAAAACACCCCCCACTGGTACGCCACTGCATGCACTTATAATATGCTTTTGTGGACGATCGATGCCCAACTCAGAACTAATGTCAAATGCACTTATTATACATCAACATGCAATATAGTTTAGCCTTTAGTAATAATAATGGTATTAAACATATTACTTTTATACGTTTGTAAAGAACGTGAATTTTATTTTTGACTCAGAGTTACATACATACAAACGAACAAACAAAAAACCTACTTGTGAAACTAGTAAAAGCGTATTAGAAAAGGAAGAAATTTAGCGTCCCTGGGCCCTAAGTACTAGGGTGGGCCGAAAAAACACTTTTTTTTATTTCGAATTTGTAATAGCGCGGAAAAGTTGCGAATTATGAAGACAAAAAGAAGGAAAAAAAAATTATCGAAATCGGTTGATATCTTCCGATCGCGCATAAGGCCTAAACTTTGACAAAAAATGAAAAAACTTGATTTTCACGATTTTTTTTTAAATTTTTGAATTGGATGTTTTCGAAATGTAATAGTGCGGAAAAGTAGCTAATTGTGAAGACAAAAAGAAGGAAAAAAAATTATCGAAATCCATTGATATCTTCCGATCGCGCATAAGGCCTAAAATTTGACAAAATATGAAAAAAACTTCATTTTTGCGATTTTTTTTGAAAAATTTTTGAATGAAATGTTTTCATAATTTTTTCGCGCGGAAAAGTTTATAATTATGAAGACAAAAAGAGGGATAAAAAGGAGGAAAAAAAAATTCGAAATCGATTAATATCTTCCGGTCATGCCTAGGGCCTAAACTTAGACAAAATATGAAAAAACATCATTTTTGCGATTTTTTATTTAATTTTTTGAATTAGATGTTTTCGTAATGCAATAGTTTGTAACGATTACTAATATAGCCTTAAAACATTGTGCTTTAATTTTGTTTTGGTCAGTTAATATCTTCCGGTTGCGCATTAACCCCAAAATTACCCAAAATCTACTTATATTAAAAACTGAGTATCTTTCTAACTATCTTTCTAACTATCTTTCTAACTATCTTTCTTTCTAACTATCTTTCTTTCTAACTATCTTTCTATGTCACGCTTCTTTCTCCTGAACGCCAATGAACTGAAAGTCGAACCAGGTACCGATAGATAGGTAATTTTTCAAGCTTCATTAGTTTCAATCTATATAATTATACGATTTTAATTAGCGAAGATATCAATTAATAAGTAGTCAAGTTTAAAGCGATTAAGCCTAATAAATGATTAAATATGAAATCCATTCTTGCATTGCAAAACGTGGTTGCCATGCCATGAAACAATAATAAAAATGAAAATGAGAATTTTGAATGAAGGCTTAACTAAATCAAACACGAAACTCATAAGCGGGCGACTTACATAGGCAGGGATTCAAGTGAAACAGCACTGCGATCGCTTCGAATTGCAATCGCTACTGGAAGTGAATTACATTATCATCAACTTAACTTGGCATGATGTCACTACGAGTGGAGCCAATAAGAGCTCACAAGCACTCGGCGATCTCCTCTTATTCGCCAAGTAGGCTGTGACGTTTTATCTAGCTCGTTTTTCATAGGCAAACGTCACGCTGACGTCACGATGTTTTTATCAAGAAACGTTCTAATGTAATTCATTTCCAGTAGCGATTGTAATTTGCGATGGCCTGTTTCACTTGAATCCCTGCCATAGTATTTTTATCGCTAGCTACTTGTAATATTTTGAAACATTCATTTGTTGAAGAGCCATCTACTTATATTAAAAACTGAGTATCAATGTCTGCTTTTTCTCCTTTGAGCGAGCTGAACCAAGGGCGGATCCAGCTTCTGGTTAAGGAGGGGGTCATTTTCGGAAAGGGGGGGTCAAAGTGCAATTTTTGTGCAAAAATGGGGTGGTTTGGCAGTTTTTTCGTAAAATAAGTCCCAAAAATGCAATTTTTTGCTATATTTGGTCTGTTAAGGGGGGGGGGGTCATGATCCCCATGCCCCCACTCTGGATCCGCGCCTGAGCTGAACTTACTGAAACTTTCCTCACCATCTTGAAGGCGCGAAACATCTCAATAATTCGAATGATTTTTTTTATACAAGAAAAAAGTAAAGGCGTGAAGCGCCTGTTAGCGAGCCGCCTTGGCGGGGAGTAGTTTCTTGACATTTTCCTCACTACTTTCAGGGCACGAAGTGCCCGTGTAACGCCGGGCCACGTTCGTGGTACGTCTTGAAATCGAATGAACATTAAATTATATCAAATAAAACTTCAGAATGAGGTAAAAGTTTGAGAGGGGGGACGTTATGCATCAACATGCCGCAGGAAGCTAATCTAGCTGCCCTGGCAGCTAGTAATATATTAAAAAAGGTACATTTTTACGCGTTTTTGGTTTTTTATGAATATTTTTTTCTGAAACAACCGTAGTATTTTTTGAGACAGACTGACAATAATATAGAAAAGTAAACTACCACAGGTTCAGTCGATGTTATCCAGTTGCAAAAAGCCTTAGAAACTCTCATGCGTAGACGTCGGGCAGCAATCCAGGCAACATCGCTAGCCTGGCTACGGCTCTCTTCCACTCCATCGCCGCCTTCCTAGGACCATGTCAGCTGTCTGCCTATATTGTTTTTTCAGTCTACGCTTCTATGTAGTAATCGCAGTGTACTATTAGTATTTAGTTCAATCTAGCTGTTTTGATTTTGAAAATCTTGTAGTCTTCTGTAATGATGTAGTTTCCTGCTGTGTGTGGACTCTGTGATTTAACAAAAAGTTATGTAATAACAAGACAAATACTCTAACAACAAGACAAATACTTGGCTGCCCCACTTTTGGCACTCCAAAGAACTGCCATCAAACTAACTGCCTACTGGCGAAGACACCATTATTAATTTCTAGTGCCAAATTTAACCTTCCTTGAGTACGGCACCTAATGATGTCCTTGCCAGTGGACGGCTTGTTTGATGGCAGTTCTTTTGGAGTACCAAAAGTGGGGCAGCTAAATATTTGTCTTGTTATTACAGTATTTGTCTTGTTATTTGGCTCGGCAATTGTATAACGTTTTCGTTAAATCACTGAGTTCACACAGAGCAGAAAACTACATCATTACAGAAAACTACAAGAATTTCAAAATGAAAACAGCTAGATTGAACTAAATAATAGTACTCTGCGATTACTACTTAGAAACGCAGACTGAAAAACCAATATAGGCAGACAACTGACGTGGTCCTTGGAAGGCGGCTATGGAGTGGAAAAGAGCCGTTGCCGGGCGAGCGACATTGCCTGGATTGCTGCCCGACGTCTACGCATGAGAGTTTCTAAGGCTTTTCGTAACTGAATAATATCGACTGAACCTGTGGTAGTTTGTTTTTCTATCTTAATGTCAGTCTGTCTCAAAAAATACTACGGTTGTTTCACAAAAATTAATCATTAAAAACCAAAAACGCGTAAAAATGTAACTTTTTTTAAATTATTATTTTGGGTAATTTTGGGGTTAATGTGCAATCGGAAGATATTAACTGACCAAAACAAAATCAAAGCACAATGTTTTAAGGCTATATTAGTAAACACTACAAACTATTGCATTACGAAAACATCTAATTCAAAAAATTAAATAAAAAATCGCAAAAATGATGTTTTTTTATATTTTGTCTAAGTTTAGGCCCTAGGCACGACCGGAAGATATTAATCGATTTCGAAATTTTTTTTTCCTCCTTTTTATCCCTCTTTTTGTCTTCATAACTATAATCTTTTCCGCGTGAAAAAATTATGAAAACATTTCATTCAAAATTTTTTCAAAAAAAAAGCAAAAATGAAGTTTTTTTCATATTTTGTCAAATTTTAGGCCTTATGCGCGATCGGAAGATATCAATGGATTTCGATAATTTTTTTTCCTTCTTCTTGTCTTCACAATTAGCAACTTTTCCGCACTATTACATTTCGAAAACATCCAATTCAAAAATTAAAAAAAAAAAATCGCGAAAATCAAGTTTTTTCATTTTTTGTCAAATTTTAGGCCTTATGCGCGATCGGAAGATATCAACCGATTTCGATAATTTTTTTTTCCTTCTTTTTGTCTTCATAATTCGCAACTTTTCCGCGCTATTACAAATTCGAAATAAAAAAAAGTGTTTTTTCGGCCCACCCTACTAAGTACAGCCCTGAAAGAACTATGGCATTATTTTGGTACTGAAATAATTTAAGCTTTAGAAAAAATCAATTTAGTTACATTTTTGTTAATAACTTAAGCTAATTTTCTAAACTGCTACGTTTAAAAAAAGTTACTAAACAGGTGTATTTATCATATCGTGATAAGCTTATTAGTAAAATTGAGCTACATAATTAAGCTGCATTGAATTTGTGAATTACTGGAAACATTCAATCTGTACTATACACTTACGTCATTTTTGAACGGATATATTTTGGACCGGCGTTATTTTGGACCGGCGACATTTTTGACCGGCGACATTTTGGACCGGCGACATTTTAGACCGGCGACATTTTAGACCGGCGACATTTTTGATCGGCGACATTTTGGCCCGGCGACATTTTTGACCGGCGACATTCTGGCCCGGCGACATTTTTGACCGGCGACATTTTGACCACGCGACATTTTGGCCCGCGACATTTTGGGCAGGCGACATTTTGGACCGGCGACATTTTGGTCCGCGACATTTTAGCCCGCGACATTTTGGCTCGGCGACATTTTGGACCGGCGACATTTTGGCCCGCGACATTTTAGCCCGCGACATTTTGGCTCGGCGACATTTTGGACCGGCGACATTTTGGCCCGCGACATTTTAGCCCGCGACATTTTGGCTCGGCGACATTTTGAACCGGCGACATTTTTGCCCGCGACATTTCAGCCCGCGACATTTTGGCTCGGCGACATTTTGGCCGCGACATTTTGGCCCGCGACATTTCGGCCGCGACATTTTGACCCCAAACCCATATACGCAATTCATTTCCAGTACATCGGACTTTGGCCACACGCCCCGGCCAATGCGCGAAATGGCCGGCCAATTCGCGAAGTGGCCGAACTTCGGGCTTTGGCCGTAACATATATCTCCCCAAAAACAACAGTGTTGTAAAAAAATCCCCCGCCAAGAAAACCTTAAATACTCAGCCTTAAAAAGTTATGATATCGAGTTTTCCCGCCAAGTTTGTGCCAAACTACAACTAACCTGTATGTATAGTTCTTTTAAATTGTTTTCTGTCCTGCCAGGCGGGAAACTTAGTCTTGTGAGGTGGTTGCTTAATGAGTAAAAACTTTCCGCCTGGCAGGACTGAAAACAATTTAAAAGAACTATACATACAGGTTAGTTGTAGTTTGGCACAAACTTGGCGGGAAAACTCGATATCATAACTTTTTAAGGCTGAGTATTTAAGGTTTTCTTGGCGGGGGATTTTTTTACAACACTGTTGTTTTTGGGGAGATATCACATGTTTTTGCATTAATATTATTTCTTTGCCTGTTTTTTTTCTTTTTTTTCTCTTCAAAATTTACTTTGCATATTTTTTTTCCCTCAACACTTTTCTTGGCGGTCCGACATTATGTGGTTTTCTTGGCGGCATACATTTGGTGCAAAAGCTCAATGATCTTCTTCAGTCTAGGATAAATTTGAAATCAATCACAATGTACCACCCGAACCGACGCAAAACAAAGCTAGTTGCTAACAATACTACGATTAAATTAAAAGTTTAAACAAAAAGCCCCAACCCTTACTGCCGATCTCATATTAAAATGAACTAAATTGAAGATCCCTTTTAAAAGCCTGATGCAATAAAATCAATTACAAATATTTTATTTGTTAACAAATAGAAACTGGCAACAGATGAAATTTCAATCATTGAGTTTTCTTTCCTCGCCGCCCAACAATGACAACATAAATGCTCAGATGTTGAACAGAGCTAGTAGATAGAAATCGGACCAATTTTAAGCATTAATAACTCCGGGGTGCGATGACCCGGGGGGTTAATTTTGGGAAAACGTCCTCAATGTCTCATCGAGAATATTCATACCAAAAATCAACACTAAAGACCCCCGGGGGGAAAAGATACGAAAAATAAAAACGAGGGGGGAGGGGGTGGGGGGTCGAAAACCCCCCTATGCCGAGCTTTGGGACAAAATAAATGTGGGTGCAAAATGAGAGCTCAATCCGAGTTACCGTTTAGTCTGGACCCCTGTCAAACAATTTTTAAAAAGTGCGAAAAATAGCGATTTTATAACATATATCACCCCTCCCCCTGAGGGTCCTGGATGTTTTGCTTTAGTATGTGCCGTCAGGGGCCGCTGGAGATTGAGTATACCAAAGATGAACTCTAAGGATCTTTATGGGGCTGAGATACAGAGGGGTGAAAACCCCAGTTTGGTTACTCGCGTAAACAGTCCTTGTCGCTTTTTTACATTTTTATTGGCGACGGAAATTTCTTGGCGGCTTGTATTTGGTTTTCTTGGCGGGGCGGGACGCTCCCGCGTCCCGTGATATTTAGTAAAGTCTACAATCTACTAAAGGAATTGTGTATTAGAAGTAATTATTGTATATTAGGTAAAAGAGATTACCTAAGACATTTAAAATAATTGGTGAACTTGGTGGTAAGTATACTTACCACGGCCTTAATAAAGGGTTAAGTGGCTGATTTAATAAATCGGCATATATAAAATTACAAAAGGAAAAGGTTTTAAAGTGAAAACAAAATAAAAAATAATTATTTTTATCTATATTTAAAATTAAGTTAATTAAAACACAATTCGAATTCAACTCATATGTAAAAAGTAATTTTTTTAAATTACACAAGGGTTTTAATTTATTGACTCATTGTTGTTTGAGAAACAGAATGATGAAAGAAAAAATGATTCTTAAATCTTGACGTTTAGGCATGTATTTCTAGCGAACGATTTTTACTCAACTATCAACCTCTGTTTTCTTGAAGAGAAAATAAATTCTGGTTTTATTCAGACAAGAAAAAGCGTGTTTTCTCCCCCCCCCCCCCGATTTTAACATATGCTCCCCAAAAGCTTGATGTTGTTGTTGTTTCTAATCTCTTTACTGGTCCGACGGAGTCCGACCAGATCAACGAATCCGTTGACATTAATGAAATCGGATACCAAAAGGGGAGTAGCATGGACATCCTCCCAGATCAAACCCAAGATATGTTTTGATTTTGTAAAACGGCACTAATGATTTTATTAAAAGACTGTTGGATCTGTAATTATTGTTAACTGCAAAGCTTTGCACTTTATTTCATATTTGGAGTTAGCAAAGCCTTGCAATATCTTTTCTACTTGGAGTTTATATTTGGCATTGTTGTAGTTTAAATTTTTTTATTTTCATGGAAGTGAGTGTGAGTGAGTAGATACAAGTTAAGTTTTGATGTCAATTATCTCTGTAGTATAGATGGTGCGTAGAACCTGCATAGTTTCTGAGTTGGGGTATAACTTTGATATCCCCCCCCCCCCAAAATTACTCGCCAAATCTGGAACTCCCTACGGACTCTTTAGGGTTGCTGTTTCCTATTTTGGTGTTGCCAATTTAGGTTTTTACAGCTAATTTAGGTTTTTGCTGTTGCCAAATTTAGTATTTTCTTGCATCTGTACCATTTTTTGAGTTTATTTTTTGAAGTTTTGTGGCAATAATTTTTGTGGCAACAGGTTTTTTGCTTGGCGAGAAAAAAAAGTCGCCAAATTTCCGATTTGGGGCTTATATCAAAGTAGTTCCCTGAGTTGTGTTAATAAATTGCTATTTTAATAGCGCATGAGTTTTAATTGATACGGATTTCGGTATAACTTTGATATCCCCCCCCCCCAAAAATTAACCGCCAAATCTTCCACTCCTTTTCGGACTTTTTAGGGTTGCTGTTTCTTATTTTGGTGTTGCCAATTTAGGTTTTTTCCAGCTTTTAGGTTTTTGCTGTTGCCAAATTTAGTATTTTCTTGAGTTTTGTACTATTTTTTGAGTTTTTTTTTTAAAGTTTTGTAGCAACAAATTTTTTGTGGCAACAACAAAAACAGATATTTTTCTTGGCGACAATAAAAAGTCGCCAAATTTCCGATTTGGGGCATATATCAAAGTAGTTCCCGGATTTCGATTTCTGAGTTGAGTTTAATCGATTTCCAACAGGACGGTTTTAGCATGTTTTGATATAGGGTAAGTGCTCCAGCAGCCGGCTAGTCTCCAGTAATCGTCCACAATGACATAAAACTCCTCATAAATGGTACATTTTTAATTCAAAATCAGATATGACGCATTCACACATTCATGTACCCATCCTCAATCATCAACCAGTGGCAGTTAAGTTTTGGGTACTTTTTACTTCCTTTTACGTAGTGAAGGAAGTATTGTGATCGCGAAAAAATTTTTCCTCAAGTTTGGGTAAAAATTTTGATTTTGCTCACTCCTGAATGAATGTTGAGTCGTTTTTTCGACCTGTCAGTACGTGCATATGTACCTGCCAACATAATAACTAGCCGAAAAGTAATTTTCAACCACCCTCGAGTTAGTCACGACGAGTTTTCTCGTGACGTCTGTATATACGTATGTGCGTATGTGTGTCGCATAACTCAAAAACAGGGTGTCCGCGCATATGGAAAGTCATGGAAAGTCAGGGAAAGTCATGGATTTCAAATATGATCGAAATTGGTCATGGAAAGTCATGGATTTCAGCGAAAAATGTCCAAAAGTCATGGAAACTGACTGTTTATCATGGATTTTAGCGCTCCGGACCAGAGGTGGCGCTAGGACTTGCCCGACGGAGGGGCAAGCTTGCCCGACAGGGGGGCACAGATATAATTTAAAAATGTATCCCCCTCTCCGTCCCCAGTCTTTTAATTTTTTTGATGCATAAACAAAAAAAGTATTCATTTTTACAATAAAGCTAAAATTAAAACCAGAAAACTAAAACTAAATTACTAAAAAACTAATTGAAAACTAAAACTAATTGAAACTAAATGAAAGCATAATAATGTACTTTATACAATTTTTATTTTCCGAAAGAATTTCAGATACCCAAAACGAAAATGTTAAAAAGTAAAACAAGCGAAAATTTTGAAAACAGGCTAGTTCTATGAATGCAGGGCCTCCGCTCCCACTTATCCCCGTAGTTCTCAGGCGGCTGGTGTACCAATAAAAGGGGGGAGGGGTCAAAAGAAGTGTGTGTGTGGGAGGAGAGGTATGAAGTCAGCCCCCCCAGAAGGTTTTTTTTTTGTAAATTACTGATTAAATGACCTCTAAAAAATGCGGAATATAGTCAGAAAACTCAACCAGGCCATATATGATTCATTCCTCCTTACTGTTCAAAATTCCATTTTACTAAATAACTTGAAAAAGTTGGAATTTTCAGCTTGTTACTTGTTATTGGCATTTTCTTCTTTTATTTTGGTGAAATAAATCGTTTTTCAATCGATCATTACTTTTTAACCATGAAAAATGAGGTTATACTTTACTGTTAGAAATGAGGAGGCCCCCCTTGCCCCCCTGTACGAGCCGCCTATGTTCTTAAGAGTTATGATTTTAAAATGAAAAGCTAATATGATGAGGAATTTTTATGTTGAAATACAAGATAATTATGTAGACTTGGAAGGAATTCATAGTTCAGCTACAAAAACTGCAAAAGTTGGTAACTATGTATTTGAAACTTATATCAGAGAAAGTTATAAAGTGGCATGTATGTAGCTCTAATTTTTGTAATTTGAAAGAAGGAATGGAAATAGCTTGATTCAGATAAAATTGGAATTATTACTGAGAATGAAGTGATAACAATTCCCTCTCAGCCAAGTTTAAATAAATGCTGTCATTTATAGTATTTACACTTCATTTTTTAACCCCCGACACACAAAGGAAGAGGGGTATGTGTTTGACGTGTATGTGTATCTGTCTGTGGCACCGTACAGCCTAAACGGATGGACCGATTTTGAAATTTTTTTTGTTCTAAAGGGGAGTTGATCGAGAGTGTTCTTAGCTGGGTTGCGGCTTCGGATGGTATTAATTAACAAAGACATTAATTAAAAACCTTTGAAAGGTTTTCCGGGATTTTAGCAGTGAAAACATACTTCAGAACTTAAAAAATAGCACCAAATGAAAGAGAAAAAATTTCTGCGTCTGATACGATGTAATTGGATCTTCCATGCTCTATAGAACGCGAGTTTTGCGTTTTTTCGCAAATGCAGCTTAGCCTTTATTCACGCGATCGGATCCGTTTTCATTGTTGGCAGACAAGGAAAGCAAACTCTTATAATTTAATAAAATGTTTATCAGTTGCCAGTTTCTATTTTTTTAACAAATAAAATACTTGTAATTGTTAACACATGCAGCTAAAGCTTAAATCTACAGGATTGAAAATCTTTGTCGTTGTTGGCAGACGAGGAAAGAAAACTCAATGATTTAAAATGTTGTTGTTGCCAGTTTCTATTTGGGAACTATTAAAAGACTTGTAATTGATTTTAACAATTTCAAATATCGAAAACAAGTAAATATATTTAAATTTAAAATGCTTTATGACCAAAGAAGTTCGTTTTAATATGAGATCGGCAATCAGGGTCCGGGGTTGTTTAAATTTTTAATTTAATGTTAGAACTTGTTCGACTTACAATGTTTGTTAAGTTATCAAAATTGATCTTAATCAAGTATATTATGTTCCTTTGACACTACTTTATAGGAATGTTGGATGGAAGGTCCAAAACCAAAAGGTCCACGAACAGGAGATCCACGTCCAAAAGGTCCGAAGTATAGAAGCCCGCGGACATTTTGGACGTGGATCTTCTGTGCGTAGACCTTTTGGTTTTGAACCTTTTAGCCGGATCCCACTTTATAGATATGGCACTACAATACATAGGTTAAGGCTTTTAATAAATTTTCAGATGTAATTGTTTAGTTTTTGTTTTATAATTTTCCATCAAACAGAAATGTCAGTATATATATCACAAATGAATGAATTTACAAAAAATATTACACCGTAAAAAATTTCCTCTTTTTTCAAGAAAGACCCATTTTTTTTAGATCAGCAGTTCTTAACCGGTGGTCCGGTAGACCGGCACCGCAGAAAAATTTGACTGTTCCTTAGAGATTTTTGATCATCCACCTTAAAAAAAGTTTTTACTCAAGAAAGAGAGAGAGAGAAAGAAAAGAAGATAAAATAATAATACTAATAATGTCCTATATACGACGATATTTTCGTTCATATCGTGAATCGTGATTAATTTTCTTGCTTTTCTATGATTTTCAGCTATGTTAATTAGTTATATCTGATTATTGAAATAGTTACTTATGTTAGTCTTAAGCTTGTTTTCGTGACTTCTTTTACAATAAGTAAGGTTTCACTTATATATTAATTAATTTATTTGTTATTTTTATTATTCTGTAAAAAAAAGAGAAAAAACCGCAGCCATTCATAAATTTTTTCACTAGTATTTAGTGACCTTCTTATCGAAAGTTTTTTTTTTTCCTTTAAGTCGAAAAAAAAACATGATTTATCGATCCGCAAATGAAGGACCCTCCCCCCTCCCTCTCTCTCCCCCCCCCCAAAAAAAAAGAGGAGAAAAAGACAAGAAAAGAAGAACGTCACCGGTCCTAGTTTTTTTCAAAAGCTCTTGACGTTCCGCTGGTCAAAAAAGGTCAAGAACCGCTGTTTTAGTTTACCTTGCTTCAAATTTAAATAAAAGGTGGGTATTAAATAAAAACCTCTTTTTCTTTTAGTATAGGTTAGTATAGGTTAATACACCCATGCGATCTTTTTTAAATAATCACTAAAACCGTAAATTAACCGTATTTTAGAAAATAATGGTGGACTTTTGTTCATTTATAACGTCCAAGATAAAATAAGTAGTCAATAGGTTTAAATTCTTGTGTTTTAAAACTTAAGGGGTTACAGTACCTCAAAAATGACCAAAAGACCAAAAAAAATTTTATTGCTTATTTCAAAAGTAAAAGTTATTTAAAACACTCAGAAAAAAACAGCATTGTTCTAGCTAAATTATTTAAAAAGTTATGAGTGACTTTAGGGCATACATGCTATGTGTTCTAATGGAAAAGCCAAACTTTAAAGTGCTTTTTCTCGGTGATCAGTTTTTAGTGTTTCTATGTTACTAGAAATGCTAAGGAATTTTTTCTATTAAAGATATAACTTTAAAGCAATATTTTTTACACTCAGGATAATATATTTAACAAAACTGTGCATTGAATAAGCGTTTTATAAATTACAAAAATTTTTAGAGTTTGTTAAACCTCGAAGAACAAAATTTTCTAAGATTTTTTTACGTAAAAGGTCACAAAATATTTTCTAATCAAAATATAAGAAAATGAATGCACAGATTTGTTGAGGTTTTTCTTGTGATCATTTCGCAAAAAGAAATTTTGAAATTAGTGCAGAAACAAAAAAGCCTTAGGGTTTTAAAAAAACTGAAATTTTCTTACATTTTCCAAACTTTCAAAAAAAGTTTTCAAAATTTTTGATGTTTGAAAATAAATTATTGATTTTTAAACAAGTGCAGAAACAAATATTTCAAAGAATTAACTTTTTCACTTAAATTAAAGAAATTTGTTAGAAAGGTACTGTAACCCCTTAAGGCTTCAAAAACGAACTGTTCTAAAAAGCGGTCCCATTTATCCCAAGCAAATTGAAAGGCTAAGCTCCATCATTACTTTAAATAAAACAATAAGTTCTTACCTCTGTGATGCAGAAATCAAGTTTGAATTTGAGCTGCACCTTCTTCTTCATATACGAGTTCGCGCCTAACTCATCACACCGAATTTTAGGTTGTGTCGTGCCAATAGGTAAAACAAAAATGTTAAAATCATTCAGCCATCCGACGACTTTTGAAACCCGACACCATCCCATGACAGACACCGAGTGAAAGCAGCGCTATTGAAAAGATTCGTCCGAGTTTCTTCTAGACCTCCCCATCCCACATTTCCTTTGATAATTTCCGACAGCCTTAATTGTCTCCGCGCCGATCAGGATTGGGCGCCGATAGCCTTTTAGGACAAAACAAGGCCCCTATAGTGGGGG